>JAYKAV010001445.1:3080899-3097281 GCA_035582835.1 Phoebastria nigripes | reverse complement strand
AAGAGAAGAGAAAGAGAAGAGAAGGGAGGAGAGGAGAGAGGAGAGGAGGGAAGGGAAGAGGAGAGGAGAGAGGAGAGGAGAGAAGAAAAGAGAAAGAGAGGGGAGAAGAGAAGGAGAAAGAGAAGAGAGACTATTTCAGTTGGAGGGGACCTACAATGATCACCTAGTCCAACTGCCTGACCAATTCAGGGCTGACCAAAGGTTATTAAGGGACACACACTTTAACTGGTGTCATTAAAGACATAGAAACTGCTKCTTTAAGCAGCAGCTGAGCTAAACAGCTTAGCTGATACCAAAAAAAAGGGCAAAAAGCTGTTGAGTTAGGTTTTAATGAATTTTAGTATAATTCCTTCCAGTTCATCTCTGCTTAGCTAAAAGATTGGGCTTTAAAAGAGGGCAGCCTCCTCTCTGCTGGGGCACCAGTCTGGATTTTAGCATTCTCAGCGTTGTATAACATTTGTCACGGGGATTCAGACCAAACCTAAGCGTGCACAAGTGCCGTAGGCTGATGAGAGATGCCAGGGATGCCCGAGGGAGCGGCCCCCACGGGATGCTCCGCTTGGGGAAATCCTTAAACAGGGAGCGCTGCTTCACTTGCCTTTCACAGCACCCAAACCTCACCGCAGTAAATAGACACTGCGCTATCTTTGGGGATGTTTTAGGGCAAAGGAACATGGAGAGGATTTAAACCAGTAACGTTAAAGGATCCCTGATAGATTGCATGAGTATCTGGAGCTTCCTGAGCCTGGAACACAAGCAGAAGGAGATCACTGCTCTTCAGAACAACCCTTCAAGTCCTTGCTCCAGCATCTGTCTAGAACACAGCCTTTCTGAGAGTATATTAATCAAGAGGTGCACATGTGCAGAGCACATGTTCATAAAGTTGATTAAAGTGGCATGCACTAAGTGTTTTTAAGCAGGTACCGGTGGCTTCTGCCTTCCCCGATAAGGCTGTATTAAGTCGTTAGCGCACTGCTTTTTCCCTTCCTCCCTCAGACCCCCCGAAACATCTTTGGCAAGAGATATTTTCATGAAAAACCTGTATTGCTATTTTCAGGATTTCACTCAAAGGCTCCAAACATTTACCAAAGAGGTTTGCCTGTTTTTTTCCAGTTCCGATGCCATAAGCTTTGCGCTTCCAGTTACGCAACAGATACACGGTGTTAAAAAAATATTTGACCAAAAGGGAAAACACGAATCAAAATCTGAGCTAATTGCTTCACTTAAACCAAGCAGCAGCGAGGACGATGAGTGAGCGTCCCTTCAACATTCACGGGGTGGGTGCTGAGAGCCCTTTGCACACCGAGCTATGAAACGTCCGCGTTTCGCTTTGCTCYGCTTCATCTGAGTCATCCCGTTGTGACTCACATGGTCGGACACGGAGCTGTGGCGTCTGTGGTTTCCAAGCTTTGCCTCTCGGGATGGAGAAAAGAGAGCAGCTGGGTTTATAGCCAGAGCACTAAGCGAGCAAGGCAGTGCACGAACGCCCCGGCTCTGTAGGAGACATCAGTCACAGCGATCGCGTCTCTCGCTTGCAGTGTTGCAACACCTTGTGATGCACGGCCCTGCAATCCGGGGCTGGCTGCTCTTCAAAAGTGGATAAAAAAATAGTCATTTCTCAAAAACAGGCATATACTTGGGGTTTGGATTTTTTTTTAAGCACTCCTAAGTATCCTGTTTGCTTTAGAGACTCTTAATGTAAAATGCAACCCTGCTTGGTACCACGTACAATTTAAAGCTCCAAATTGCAAACCCAAGGGGTGGGAGAGATGGAGGACCCAGGCTGGCGGCTCGGCCGTCAGCTCACGCCGTTTCTTAGGGATGTA
This sequence comes from Phoebastria nigripes, assembly GCA_035582835.1. Classification (NCBI taxonomy): domain Eukaryota; kingdom Metazoa; phylum Chordata; class Aves; order Procellariiformes; family Diomedeidae; genus Phoebastria; species Phoebastria nigripes. The sequence goes on along the minus strand of JAYKAV010001445.1, from coordinate 3,095,455 downwards.
CTCTCTGACGTGCCCTTCGCTGTGGCCAAACACATTCTCTAAACACAATTTACTTTCCCCATTTTAAAATGCCCAGCATTTATCTGCTAGCATCCAAGTGCCAAGAGATATTTAATGGCAGCCCAGCAGTAAGGCAGAGATGAGCTCATTAGCTCAATTCCACAATGGGCTCAGGGTCGGGCCAGGACTGGGACCCACCAACTCTGGGTCCCCAAGACACTCAGGCGCCATTACACTATACAGCAGCATACATTATTAAACATTTCCCTCTAGCCACAACCTTCGACAGACTGCTCTGCAATAGTTTCAAAGTGCCACCGTCCATTGAGCGCTCTTTATCGAGAGGCTTGCCTGCAGTTGCGTTACAGCAATGTTTATGTTAATTATCTACATACTATGGGAGTTTAAAAGAAGCCGTTTAAGCTGAACAACTGCACAAGACCAAGTAGATAAAAAATTAATTCATGGAGACTGGATGCTAGAAGCCAGGAGAGCGAGCAGAGGCAATAGGAGGGCAGGGGGCTGGAGCGGCAGCCACCTCATTGCCACCACACGGGCAGGGACCGGAGGAGGCGGCCGGCTGTGCCACGGGAGAGCGGCAGGAGGATGCTGCGTCGGGTTGCTTAAGGCTTGAGGGTTGGTTTGTTTTGAAGAATAGTTTAAAAAAAAAACCAAAACATTTTTAAAGATAAAAAATACATATACACATAAAAATATGTATCTACACACATAAAAATATATATATAAATGACAGTTTGCAATTACAACTCAGAATTACCAACCCTTTACTTGGTCCCAGCACCCTTTACTCTACGCTGACTTACATCAGGAGTTGACGTCTTCTGCATCTTCTATTCTTGTGGATACCGAGTCTCCCAGAGGCAAAAGACCCCACCCCAATGGGCGATCCATCTCTATAAAGTTCAATAACTTTAAAGCAGTAATTTTAAACTGCTTCTTGGAAATTAATAAACCGAAAGCTGCTTCTCTCTTGTCTTCTTGATGGTAAATTAACAGGAAGGAAATCAATCTAGAGGGCAAGAAGCTCGATGGCACAAGAGATCCACTCCCCTTTACAGAGCAGAACAACGCGCATCCGCATCATTTTCTCAGTCTCGTGATTTCTATGGCCTGACTTGTGCTTGGTGGCAACCATCACATGCAACGTTTGGGCTGCAGCTCTGCCACCGAGGCCATGCTCAGCACAATCCCAAGGTGCTAAATTCCACCATCACCTCTCCTTCCTCCCCATGCAACCTCCCAGGCTGGGGAATGGGAACTGCGACAACGTCACCTCCTTTGTTTCAGACAGAGGAATGAGGTTCCGAGTGCCACAAATGCCTTTGCGGAGCCCCACGCCGCTCCTCCCCGAGGCGTCACTTCAGTTTCGGCCCCGCGTGCCAGCGGCTGAGTCGCCTCCGACTCTCCACTTCTCCGCAGCAATAAAAAAGGGCATCGCAGCAAAAGCAGGCAACGGGACTCTCCTCCGTGGCCTGCCAGGCTTATGCCATATCCTCCCCAGGACTTCTGAAAACAGCCTCCTGCAGAAAATCGAACGGCCCCGCTCCTCCTCGCACACCCCTTTTTGGGGAGATGGCTCATTCGAGAGCTTCCTTGGCTGCATTGCTCATTGCATCGCCTTGCTCTAGCGCTAGTGAAAAAGTCATTGCAGAGGAAGGTTGAGAACTTCAATAACTCAGGTTTGATGGTAAAGAAAGCAAAAGCAGCAGATAAAGAGCATCGATGCTCACAGCACCGTCCCTGCTGCTCACACGTACCTTCACATGTACGAGCAAGTCCGGACTTGCTCTTTTTCCTGTAGCAGCTCCCTTTTATTCTCTCTTTATAAAGCATAAAGGAAAACTCCTGCCTTTGCAGCTTCTTTCTCCTAGAGTACCGGTGCGAAATTGCAGCTCCTCCAGTTCCCTCCTGCTCTGACAGTGCCAGGAGAACGGCAAGTCCACCCCCAGAAAGCTTCGCACAGCTTCTAATGGTGATGCTGTAGATGAGCAAAACCATGCTACAGTTTGAAGCTTTTATATTATTAAAGATGAATAAATAAGAAGCACTTTACGCGTGACGTGCCGATCTGAGCATTAAGTTGCTTTCCAAGCGTTAAACGAGTCTTGTAGCAATTTGTGTCAACAGAGATTTCCAAAAGTCCTCAAAACCCCCGTGGTTTCAAACTTTATAGTAACTACCTCCGCCGCCGCACCAAGCTCTGCGCAGCACGCTGCCCGGGGGCCCTTGACGAAGGTCCCCCCTCCTAACGTTATTAAATAACTGGATGAGAAATCCCTACAGCGATCCCAAATGCCTGTGCAGATAGGGTTGAAAGACCCCCCCACGGCTTGTTGCCATCAAAAAGACGAGGTCCTGGTGCTCTTCTCGGCCATGCTCTGTGCCTGCCCAAACACACAGCCAACTCCTTCAACCTTACAGAAAACTAATCCAGCCTAAAAAGCCAAAAGGAATAAGTGCTGTGCTGCGGGAAGGGCTTGAATCAGTTCAAGCCTACCCCCATCAAAGCCAGGGTGGGAGCCTGTTGTCTCCTTGGGTGTAGCGGGAGGCAGGTGAAGGGCTCACACAGCCAGCAAACACAGCTTTGCCCCAGGAAAGATGCTCGATAAGGAGAGTAAAAGCCTCGTGTGATACCGCACTGAACATACGGGGCTGGAAAGAAAATATGAAGGCTAAAGAAAGAGAGGTTAGCTGCAATATCAACCACTCCGACGAATTTACTTTCAAAGAACTTTATTGCAACGGCAATTTGTGGCTTTTACTGTAGCTCAGGAAACCAGAAGAGATGGGAAAGGGAAGAGCTTTGTAAGAGTCCCGGACAGGTTAGCAGACTTTTCTTCTTTGCTGCACTGCTTTTGATACTAGGTTTTTGCAGAGCACAAAAATTAATTCTCCTGTGAAACCTTACACTAAACAGAGCTCAGATTTAAATCTCGTGTACAGCGCGTTTGTCTTCCTCCTGTACAGGTCAAACCAAACGCAGTTTAATACAAGTCTGTGCAAACGATACAAGTTCTAACGCCATCTCCCAAACAGCACTGTCACTAAAATGTTGCTGGTTTTCCCCATTTTTTATCAAGTTCAAGGTGAAAAATAATCAATATCGGATCCAGCCTTCTCTGCCAGGGAGGATTTGCCTGCGAGAGAGCGGCCAGGAGGGCTCGGAGCAGCACCACTGCCCTCTGCTGCTGGCTGGGCGGTGGATGTGCAGCCACCAGCTCGGAAAGCAAAAAAAACCAGAGGGACCATATCAGGCTTTGCTTTTACACAACAGTCATGAGCTCATTTTTCCCACATCTGATTTTTCTTTGAACCACTCGGAGCGGTTTTTTGCCCGGTGTCACTCTACAGACACTCTCTTTTTAGCAACTACTTACTCTGTCAGAGTAAGACTTACTCTGCCCATACAGACCAAGCATCAAGACGAGGAGGATGGCACCTACTAATGTGATCATCCCCATATTGCAGGCTACATGACGTTGCTCAYGCTCAGCTTTCCAAGTGGGAAAACGAGGACAGCATCAAGGTTGAAATGCAAACGTGAAAGCGTGAAGTGGAAGCTGCTAAGACTTTGAAGTGCCTGTATGAAAAAGCTTTCAAGATAATCAACTCTGATATTGTCTCCTTGAGGAGCRCCAAGGAACTCCAGCTTTACACAGCCCAACACGCAGCAAGAACAAGCACCAGGATATTAAAGCATTAATTCTTCCCACTTCTAAGCAAACTTAAARTAGGGTATTCTGCCACCTTCTCTGTGCCGGAGGGTGTTGCCCTATAACTGAAGGGAATACAGGCAAATTAGAAAGCACAGGATTCAAAACCCCTTTGAACAATTTCTATCATACAAAGCACTGTAAAAAGCTTTTCACATCATGCAAATTAAGCACATTCTTGTGAAAAGGCACCATAATACAGTTTTACTTTTCATTACCTGTTAACAGCTTAGTAAAATGGAGTATCCTGACAGATCACCCCTTGTTAGCATGTACTGGCTTCCCACCAGAAGCCATAGATCTACCCCAGAAAAAAYACTGCATTAATTAGCCAGAATAAGCCCAAGAAGTCACAAATGAAATCTGCGGTCATTTGTCACCTTCTGAATTCGTTTAAAGAAGGGATAAATTCCATGTTTGCTTTTAATCAGACACGGAACAGCACATTTCTTTAGTCATGGGGTGATTCTGGTGGGAAGGGACATGAGGAGGTTCCTAATCCCTGCTTGGTGTAGGACTAGCTCTGAGCTCAGCCCAGGCTGCTCAGGGATTTATGCAGGCCGGCCTTGAAGACCTCCAAGGATGGAGACTGCACAACCTCTTTRGGCAACCTGCTCCAATGTTTGACTGTCCTCATGCTGAAGAAGTTTCTCCTTGTCGCGGGTCTGACTCTCTCCCTTAAACTCGGGCCGTCATCCAGTTTTGCAGCAAGACGAGCTGGTGTTTGCTTTAGAATACGGTCTCCACCACCAGCAGGAAGTTTTCCTCTTTAAACCTAAACTGTAAATAATTCCCCCCATTTCCCACTGAGGATGCCAGCTCCAGCCTAAATGTCACTCGGAAACAGCTAGTAACAGGATAAGGCACGGCAGGGTACCCGACTTCTACCCAACCTCCCCCCAAGATCCAACCTTTAATAATTTAAAATAGCTCATCCTCCCTAGGATCCCTCTCTAGCTCAGAGAAACGAGTTCCTCTGCGGAGCATGAAATTAAATGCTTAAGGGGGACACGTGCTCCAGCTCCTCTTCTGGATGAGCTTCCTCCCACTGACAAGCAGCATAATACAAGTGTCTCCTCACCAAGGTCACGGTCCCATTGCCACCGCTCTCTGCAGCAGCGCCCGCTTTCTGCTCTGCCCCATTCAGCAGAACACTTTGTGGGACGTACATGGGGTTAGATCAGAGAAGTTCTTTGGTTTAAAGATAACTGGGGTGGTGGCAGAAGGAAGAGGGGGGAAGAGATAGGGAGATGTATATTAAGCCATTGTTACTGCCAAGCGAAACAAATCAGGTGATTGATGGCACAGCTTGACGCAAGAGTTTAAGTGCTACAAGAATTCCCTCCTCTCATCACCACAAGAACCTGAATCTGCAAGAGCACGTAAGATCTTGTGCAGACAACAGAACTAGGACCTGAAATTAAACCCCAAGGCGTGCCAACTGACTTCTCAGCACGGCCCTTCCCTGCTGAGTGTCACAAGTAAGTTGGAAGGACAGAAACACAGCTATTGCTATTTTATCTCTCAATCTCTCATTTAACAGGGAGGGTACCCTTTGGAAAGTGATCCTACAGAACTGAAGTGTTTGTAGCATTACATTGACTATCCCTTATCTAGGTGTAACTTGTAACTTAACTTTACCATAACTTATGATCTGCTGCACAGAGGATACAAAGTCCCCACTCTTCTGTCTTCACTGTAGTGAAATGGGTCAACTTGAACAATCAGCAGATCTCTGAAACAAACAGACCTGCTTTCAACAGCATACTGCCTTGGTGCACACAGCTTTTAATGTTGGATTTCCCACACACCTGAGAGATTCCGCTGAATTGTGAGGGCAGAGGAAAAGTTGAGTTGATCCTCCCACTACAACTACCTTGGAAATGTATTTGGGAAAACCAGATCCAAGACGAAGCGAAGCATGCAAAACGTCACGTCTATCCAGCCATGATCCCTCTTCAGACCACRACCTTTAGTACTGCAACCCCTGCCCGTGCACAAGCAGCCCGTGCACCCCGGTATCGGTGCCTCCCGGGTGGAGCCCAGCCAGCCAGCGCAGGGCTTGCTACTCCCAACGTCGCAAATACCTGCATCCACCCACAGAGCACGCCCCGAGCCAAGTCCACTCGAGATCTTTCTCTAGATGTCTCGGGGGTAAGCACACTACATTGTGTACATCCTGCAGCATGTACTCATTGATTAGAAACTTATATTAAAGTTGAAACTTGCATTTCTTGATTTGCCAGATGGCACTTAACATACCAATCTATGATGTGCCTGGTGAATAACGGCTGTTTGAAGTGTATGGAATTGCATTCTGATAATTGGAATTTTGTGCTGAACTTCAGAAACAGGAAAGCCACTATTAAGAAAAATACGTATGAAAAGTTTTGTCCTTACTTAGATGCCTAAGGGCTCTTATTACACAGAGGCTAAGGACAACCTTCATGTCAACCTCCCACCCTTTGGACAGCGTGGAGGCAGTTTTAAACAGGCTGGGCAGCGAACAAATGCCTGTGCACAGAAATGGGTCTGAACTCGCCTGGAGAGAGTTTAGGTGTCCGCCTTCACAACAGCAGGCCAGAACCAACACTTCCTACATCGTGGATCTAATCATGCACATACTCACCACTTTACAAGACCCCTGAATTAGTTTTTCAAAGCTAAATACTCCCCCAAGAATTATGTAGAGAAGTATCACTTGTCAGATGCCCCCTCCCCCCAAATTCGATTAAAGTTTTTTTGGGTCTGCAGGGCAGTGAGCAATTTATATATTTGATCAGCATACCCATGTCCTCATCTCTACCAATGCAAAAGACAACTCATTTGAGGAATCCAGAGGAGCGGACAATCCCATAGCTGAACAAGACAAAGCACTGGCCATGTGTTGTATTGTTCTACTAACAGATCCAAGGATTACATTCAGGGCACATGGTCTAAGAGCAGCTTGTTTTCTAAGCCTTAAAGTGGATAAATTTTTTTGTTTCCACTCCTTCCTGCTCCCTGCTGCCATTTTTACCTTCCTGAAAGGGTGAAGGTGTGAACAAAGGTAGCAGCATTGGCCTGCTCAGCATGAACTGTTCTGCAAGCCACTATATACGAAGAATGTAAATGTAGTGATAAGCGACGCCCGAACTTTGTAGTTCACACTGCTGTCAAGCCCTGGAGTTTCTTACTGTTATCCACCCTACCCCATCAAACTCCTGATGAGCGTATAAAAACACTGGTTTGCGGGTCACTTACCACATCCACATGTGTCAGTGTAGCATAGGAATTGTTCAGAGCCAGGAAAAAAACCAACACACCGCGCTCTTCACAGGTAAAAAATAAGTCCCATTCCTCCTCTAGAACAAGCAAAATCAGATTTTTTTTCTCTTAATTAACAAGGCAGTTTGTGAACAGGCAATACCTGAGGCTGACGTGCTACAGTATAGCAATGGTCGCATCCACACTTAATATGCTTTATGCACAGGCTGCAAAAAAAAATCACAAAAGGAAGAGGAAAAACACTCACAGAAGTCAAGTAATTCTGATTTTATATTCAGTCTTTGCAAATCAAGGATGTCCTATTTTTACTATTCATTCAAGGCAAAAGTCTACACAAGCATGTCAAAAGCAGTAATTGAAAAACAGTAAACACAACAGTCTTGAAAATACGTTTAATGTCTAATCTTATACAAAAGTGACAGCATTTTCAAAAAAATATCAAATCCTGTATTTATAGCTTCTCACTATCATACAGCAATATTTGTTTCATCTAAAGAAAATACAGCAGCAGGTGATAATCTATACTTTAAAGATGTGATTGCTTATATTTCATATTGTAAACAAATGCAGTATGTCAATCTCAAAGCACAAGTCAAAACGAACTTCTCAGCAATTTAACTCAAATGATGCATAGAAATGTACAAATTCCATTGCAAAAGCTTCAGGCCAGAAGTTGCTCACACTTGACATAACATGTGATAAAGTTACTACACGGTATATAGTGACAACTTGAGTTTTTACACAATAGATTAACAGGTATACCCTTTTCACTGCTATGCAAAGAACTTTGCTCACAAAAACAAAGGGGTTATGAAACAGTTTTCATGACCTCAAGAAATACGAATATACATTGAAAAACATCCCATATATACTGAATTTTAGCCTAAATGTTCCAGTAATAAATCCTGCCTATTTCAGGAAGAACCTAGAAGTCTAGTTACTTTTACAAATCCCCTTTCCAAAAATCATTACTTGCTACGTTTGCTTTATCCTTTCCTACCTCTTCCCATTCCCTGCAAAGACATATGGCCAGTGCAATTTCAAACTGGAGTGCTGCTACTGCATGATCCATTCATTTGGAATAAGTGTTTTTTCATTACATTGATTTATAATCTAAGGCTGCAGGTATCAAAAAAGCACTTGAGCAAATGTAGTCAATGTTCTCCTATGCTAATTTTTAATTAGTCTTGCCAAGATCTAAGCCAAGTCTGTTTGGGGGGCAACCGGGGCTTGTTTAAGGTTAGTGAAGACTTGCACTTTTGGTTCCTATTTCTAGGGTTACAGATGCTAGGTTTTAAGCTGAAGCGTTAAGTATTTTTGTTCAACTCCAGTATTGTCTTCCTAAAACAAAAAATACACATACCTTTGCTATTAGCTTTCACGACATTAGATTAAGACAGCCACAGCTAAGCTGACTGCTTTCTTCTGCAAAAATATTGCAGGACTTTGCCATAAAGGCTAAGACTACTAACAAGTATCACCACCAGGTCACCCCATTTGTTTTTAAGAAGTCCATCACAGGCATGCAGGAAGCCACAATAAGGTACTGGAAGAGAATTAACTCGCTTTCACAGTTCCATGATACAAAGACTCCCTAATAAGCTACCATGTTAAGCAAAATTTGTTCCTAATTCTACCTACAGAGGCTAAGTTAGGACATCCCCAGCTGGGGATGAAACAAACCATCCATGGTCAAAGTTTAGGCTATGAAGTACCACAGAGAGTGCCAGGACTCCTCACTGACACGTGGCTGCGTGTCTTGGTAACGCTAAACTAGCATTGCAGCAAACCCCTTGCATGCTCTTTGCACAGATATGGCAAGAATATGAAAACATACTGCAGTGCCCCTTCAGAGGGGGGACAGCTACACAGCAGTGCACAGGCTTTTAGACATTCAATTACTCCCAAATTACACTTACTCAGTGAGGTATGCAGACACCTAGCTGAGAACAGAGGACTTCTCCCCATTATAATATTCAGCAGAGCCCCGATGAGACCTCCTCGCTCTCAACTCTGGCAGTAAGGATCTTTGTAGCTGACAGAACTAAACGCCATGCCAAAAACTGTCGGGAAGGGAATTCTCAGGTTGGGGTTTTTTTGATCTTTTAAGCTCAAGTTCAGTTTCTAAGGACTCCGAAAAAGTCTGCCAAGTTTACACAACTGAGCAGCAAAGTCAAATTTTAAATGACTAGAACCCAGGTTAGAAATAGGGAAGTACCTTACCTAAGTGGGAATCAGTTTCTCTTTACATAGACCAAGYCAAACTTCCAACCACCACAGAATGAGAACTGGCAAAATGATGTCCTCATTTGCATGCATAAAACTCACATTTGTTGATTCAAAGTTAACTGCACATCCAGGTTATTTAATTTGCACATAAATGCCTGTTTGTGAACACGAACAGTGTGCTGACAAGTCAGACCAAGTATTTCAAATGCGTATCTTCTCTTCTGTAGTCCCAGACTGAGCAATTGTTTTGAGTATATACAAAATGCTGAGAAAACCTTCAAGTTCACATGCTCTGTCTCTTTAGTTTGAATTACTGTAGCATGTTCAAAAATTAGATTTCTTGACAAAAATCTTGAAACACTTTTTATTGACATTTTAGAATAACCTGAAAATAGACAAAATATGACTATCCATCCATTCAGTGACCAGCACAAGTCTGGCAACAAGACTTAAAGCATTCGTGGAAATTTAAGAATTAACATTTTTTTAAGTCCTTGGGCCTGATTCTTTATAATCGTTACTTGGCAACTCCCATTTTTCCAAGGAATACTTGCCAACATAAGAACCACAGATGTTAGTTTTATTTCTGCTCTTCGTAATTCATTTTATTAAGCCAAACAATTATGCCAGCATATGAGCAAGGTAAATTTATGCAAACTGCTCCTTCATACCTCAAATGCACATACAAGAGGCAAGTATTCTTCATAGCCCCAAACGTTACTGAAACAAAAACTGTAAAAATCTCTGTAAGTAGTGGATGAAGGTGGAAAGCTACAGTATTTTGTTGCCCGGAATGTATTCAACGGTAAGGCTGCAAGAGACAATAATTCATGGTCAATACAGGCTTTTCACAAAGCAGTTAATTCAGTTACAAAAATTCGTAATTAAAAACAAGTTCATCCTTATAATTTGTTATTCCCTCCCTATGTGCCCTAGAGGCAAACTCTCTAGATTACAGAGACTAGAATATTTTCTCTTTCAGAAATTATTACAAGGCTTTCCCCCCTTTTTTGCCTTTTAGAGAAGGCTTTCCAAGTAGCGGAAGACCACTATAATGTGATGCTTAGACACACCCCAACTTGATATAATTTCACTGTTCTAACATATTTAGTTAAGCATTTAAGAAGAAGTTGGCTATTATTGCACTGACTACAGAAATAAGACAGATGTGCTGAAATTCCTTACCTGCACTACTAGGTCTTATGCTACTGAATTTCCACACTTAAAAGTATAACATTTAGAGTAATTCAAGACCCAAATCAAATACTCACATGGGGACCACCAGGCATTGATGGAGCACCAGCAGGACCAGATGGCACTTGAAAAGGATTAGGGGGCGTAGGATATAGTCCTGGAGCTGGATATGATCCTGTGGGTGGAGGGAATGGACCTGGCGGTGAAGGTCCCCATGTTCCAGGTGGGACCGTACCCCATGGTACTGTTGGTGCAGCCCCTGGAGTCTGGGTAGGAGCGGAATATGGCCCTGGGGGTGGATATGGCATGCTAGGTGCAGGATACTGCCCTCCCATTGTTGGTCCCCATGCTCCAGAGGGCATGGATCCCCATGGCCCAACAGGAGCAGGAGGTGCAGCTGGCTCTGTTGGACCACCATAAGGTCTTGGAAGCTCTGGAAAGGGCATATTTGGTGGAGGATATTGCCCTGGTGGGACAGGACCTGGCACAGTTGGGGGTGGATATGGACCACCAGGAGGAGGGCAAGAGGGTCCAGTAGGAGGAGGAGGAAATGGAGCAGGCGGTCCAGGGGGCATTGAAGGATACATTCCTGTTGGTGGAGGTCCGAATGGCACGCTGGAAGCGGATGTATTTGGTGGCAGTCCGGTTGGCGCCGTAGGGGGAGCACTTGGGTTGTTCCAAGGATTCGAAGCTGGCCAACCCTGTGGTGGCTGACCAGGCTGTTGACCAGGTTTTGTACTGCTCACTTTGGAGGTTTTAGCAGGCGACTGATCTGGTAAAGCATCTGCCAACTAAAAGATAAAGCATCAGTGAGAATGTAAAATGCCTGCTGGACTTAATAGTTGCAGACATTCACCCACTACATGTATATGTTTCAGTTGCCAAAATGGGAGGAAGAGAGCTCTTTGTTGCTGCGCACAGATGATTACATTCRTTTTTGTGCAGCTTCTATCATTAAGGTAGAAAAGGCATTCTGACATGCTGCAGTTAGAAAACCAAAGATAAAAGGCGACCTACCACACATAGCAATAAGCAATTTCAGCGCAAATCCAGAAAGAAAAGATTTTCATAGATTTCCATTATAGCTATTCTGACATTATTAAAACACAACTCCTTTGTTAATATCACAGCAGAAAAGAAGCCAGAAGGCACCTAGCAGCTTCATATGTTTAGTCCAGAGATTGCTACATCTACCCAAAAGGGAAACACCACAACTGCAATACAGAGGAAATCGCCTCTGAGCTGTAAGCTCCCCTTCTTCTTCAAAAAGTATGTCAACTTTTAGAATGAAATAACACAACTGGCTGATCTTCAGGAAAGAAAAACTGTTACTTACCGAAAAATCATCAGTTCCAGACATTTTGCTGAAAAGTAAGGTAAGATAAAGTGAAATTTGTTGAAAATAAAAGTATTTCAAGCAAGAGTTCATGAGAGAAACTCTACATTTGTCTCATTCAGACCACAGTAAGTGTTGAACTGGTAACGCTTCTTAGCGGTGGCTTTGTTTTAATGACTCTGGCCCATACAGATACGTGCTACCCAAATACTTTCCTCTTGATAAAAGTTCTCATGAAAACGAAAGTGTTCAGCCTCCACCTGTCTCATCTCAGACAGGACCGACACATGATGTAAATGGGTCACATTACAGTAAGAAAAAATATTTCAAATAATCATACCAAGGAGGCAGCCTACCCAGACAGCGATGCCTGTCAAGTATTCAAGGTCTTTTCTAAACTGGGACTCAGAAAAGTTATGGCAGGCTGCTTGCAGGTGAAGTTAATGCACCTAAAACAAAACATGATTAAATCCCCATGCAGATTTTACTGTCAGAAATAAAAGAACTATAGTTTGCTGATGCTTCATCCTCCAGTTATTTCAGAACATACTAAACGTAGTGGATGCTCTTATTTACGTTCACTGACTCTAGCTAGCTAGCCTTAACTGAAAGTAGGTATGGCAAAAGTGTCATTAATGCATACCTAACTTCTAACCTGTCAACACTTACAAGAAACATTGAAAATAGGGACCAATGAGTCACGTGCTATCTTTTCATGAAGGCAACTACAGCACTTTGAGCTTTCCAGAGCTTCACCACAATGAGAACTGACTGGCTTTGTCAATCTTTATTAGCCATACAAGAGGGCAGCTGTCACAAATCTGAAGTTATACTCCGTTTGACTAACTAACAACAAATACTGACTAGAGGTGAAGAACTCTTGAAAGGATGCTGCAGAGCAGGTGAAATAGGTGGACATACCCCAGTGCAGCCAGAAGGTTTTAGGGAAGAGTGTAGGAGATAGAGAGGAACATAAGAGGAGGAAAAATGCAAAATATAAGTCAAGAGTTCAAATACTACTGCCAAGTTGAGCCCCACAAAAAACAACCCTTGTTTTTCCTTGGTGGTGGTGAAGACCTGACTTTTAACACAGAGACTGGTCTCAGGGACAGAGGTTTGTACAGATAGCCTATGACAAATAGGTTTATAAGCTCCATTAGATTATAAATTACATCATGCAAATAATGCACATATAAACTAGAGTCTTCTCTGAAACTGTATTGTAAGTTTATTACTATCTATCTACACAATTTCCTAATCTTAAAGACAGTACTGCATCAGAACAAGGGGCCGTTCAGCTCAGCATCCCATTTTATCTTCAGCAATGACAGCAGGGAAGAACAAGAACAGGGATGACGCTCACCCCAATACTTCAATGATTCCAAGCTAGATGCTTCCTAAGTTGTAGGGAATTTCTATGGAATAACAACCCTCAAAGAATTTCTTTTCCACAAACACATCTAGTTTCGCCACTTGTACCTACAAGATCCATTGGCAAGGAACTCCACAGGGCTGCTGTTTGTTACAGAAAAAGGCACCTTCTTTTTTCTTCTAAATCTGGATCTTACTGGATTCAGTTGTTGCTCCTTCATTCTTGCAGCTGAGGAAATCAGTAAATCTATTCTTATCCACTCTGCCCATGCTGCTCATTATTCTACAGATTTTTACCATTTTCTTTTTAGCTGTTCCTTCTCCAGGCTGAGCTCTAGCTTATTTCATTGACCCTTGTGCAGCAGCTATTCCATACCTTTGATTATTCTCACTGCCTCTCCTTGAGGCTCTTCCAATTCTTTGGTATCTTTTGAGATGAATGACAAGAACGAACCACACAGAATTCAAGATGTGGGATAACCATTGATTTATACAGTTTCATAATTATGTTCTGGTTTGTCCTCTATCTCCTTCCTAATACTTCTTAATGTTTCATCTGCTTTTTGATCACTACGGAACTGACACTTTTGTGGCAATATTTCATTCCTCAGTGTTAAGGGTCAGCCCATCATTTTATATATGAAATTATATGCACCACTCTACATTTATCTACTCTGAATTACATCAGATTTATCTACATAGAATTATATCTGCCATTTTATTACCTAATCCTTACTTTCCTGAATGGCTTCATATCAAGAAGACACTGCTCATCTCATTTCCCACGTTATTTATGACCACACCGAGCAACCCAGACCCCTGTGGAAACACAGTGAACTTCTCAAGTTACACCCAATAATTTAAATAAACCTTTTAAGAAATACGTATCTACCAAGTTAGTGCCCTGGTGGAAGTCAGTGCCTAATTGCATGAATCCAAAGGTTTGTTAAAGCTCCAACATTAGCTTATAACAGYAGTAGTTCCTTCAAGTAAGTACAAATACCTGAATCTTTGTATCAGACGAGGTACGCTGTTCAGATCAATGACCATTTGCTTAAAGTTGAGAAACCAACTGAACTACATCAGGAAAGTGGTTTCTGCTCCCATTATTAACAGCTCAGCTGTTCGAGACACATCTACCAGAAAAAGCTCAATTCCTCTTCAATAGATAGCTCTTACGTTAAAAGAGTTTGTTAGTTTTTGCAATGAACCACGCTCAATAATAATCAGAAGTCGATATGTGCTTTTTAGTGGCATTGTAGTTCAACTTACCTATACAGACACAGAAGCTATTTAATATAAACCACAAAATATAGGAAATCAATCATTAATATAGAGACAAGTACAAAAATAACTTTTTACATAAGCGCGCATGTAAATGTATTCATAAGAAAAAAAAAAAAAAAAAAAAAAAAAAAGCCCCTT
>JAYKAV010001445.1:3038725-3076073 GCA_035582835.1 Phoebastria nigripes | reverse complement strand
TCGCGGTCAGGTGGCGCCTTCCCGCCCCCGCGCGCCGAGGGGCGGCTGCGGCGCTGACGGGATCCGCCCGGTCCGGTATCGCCTCGGCGCACCGAGGCTGGGGAATACTTGGCAACGTTCGTTCCGCCGCCCGCCGAAGGGTGTTTTCAGCGGCGGGAGGGTGACCTGGAGCCTTTTGCCGTCTTGGCTGTCGGGTTTCCCTCTCAGCTAGCGCAAAATCCCACCAAATTTTATTTAAAGTTACTCAAAACGTCCAGTTTTCACATTTCGGACCTAAAGGATGGACGGCACAGGTTTTCTCATAAGAGATAACTACCTCTCCCTGGGTACCTTGATACCCTCAGACCCTCGTGGTAAGGAGGACTAAATACACAGCACCATTTCCCTGCCCTGCCCCTCCGAGCTATGGCACTAATCCTGCAAGCATTTGCATATACTTGATAACTCCATTAAACTCTGCAGAAACGCAGGCGATGCAAAGCACGTGCCGACAGTTGCGTCCCGTGCGCTGGCGTCCTTCCCCTTGCGAGTGTGCAAGTTTTCAAGGTCATTATTTGGCCATTTCTGAAGCAACTGGGAAAAATCGTCAGCAGGAGCAGACCCCAGGCACTACGGTAGCTGCAACAGGCATGAAACCGCAATATTTTCACTGATTTATTTGCATAAATCATTACTACCTAAACTGAAAGGGTATTCACTACGGACCCAGTCCCACGATGGCATGATAACTCGGTTAATCTGCTCGCTCCGAATTTAATTAAACGCCGTGGAAAATTTAGACTGACTTCACAGTTCTTTCGCAATTGCCTTTCCAAGTACAGCAATCACTGGGAGGTTGTGCAGAAACAACACTTCTGGCGTGGCCTCGTTGGGAGAAATGAGCAAATAAGACTGAAATCAATCTTCCTCCCAGCTGTGTGCCGGGCGCAGCGGTTCAGCTCACCTTTGCTTTTCCACGCTCGAAAGGCCTCGCCGTGGGCGGTTGCTGCCGTGTCCTGGACTGCCAGCAGTGACAGCAGGAGTCCCCAGAGCATGACGTTTCTTCCTGAGCAATCTGGTCATTAGAAACCTTAATTAATGAGCACACATGCGGCCGACGACGGTGATGATGTCTCGCCTTAAATAGCCAACTGGGACGGTGATAGCACTTTTAATCAATAACTTTACCAGCCAACCTTGCCAACCTTGACGTTAGGAACGCCCGATGTGTAATAAATGTACTCCCCTTTCTGCAGAAGCAGAAAGGATGATGAATTTTTGTACAAATATTTATTTGTATACACAGCTTTCCCCTGCTTTAGGCAAACGTAGCTCTTCATCTGTGTGCATGTATATGCTGAAGGTTGTAAAAAGAGCTGCAGACTTTACATAATTTGTGGGCAATTGATCCATCTTAGTGCCAGGAATAGGACTCGGGGGGGGCCTAACACCAAGCCCTGGCCACATCCTATTGGAAGACATTACTTTGCACTCTAAATTATGTAATGGAAAAAAAGTTGGGATGAAATTGCAAATTTAGAGCTTGCGTGCAGCTCTTAAGGAAGACAATGGAAGCTGTGTGAAAGAAATTTGGCTCCCAATTAGTCAGAGGCATTATTTTGCATGCCTCCATTGTAGGACCTGCGATGGTATTATTTAAATTATTCAGAGAGGCTGTTTGGTGTGATAATGTGAAGTCAGTTCTGTATTACAGGTCCACATTGCAGGGCCTGTGCTGTTGCCTCTATGTAACAAGTATAGGCCACTCTGTTTTTTCTACAGCATCATAATAATATTTGGGTTGGCAAGAAGCTCTGGTCTAACCTCTGGCTCAAAACAGGGCTAGCTTCGAACCTTGTCTGCTTGAGTTTTGAGTGTCTCCAAAGACGGAGATTGCACAACCTCTCTGGACGTTCAGTCCAGTCCCTAAATACGGTCACTGTGAATACTACCATTATTCCTTGCATCTTGTCAGACTTTCCCTTTCTGTGACTTGTGACTGTTCCTGCTTGTCTGTTTGCCACGTACCTCTGCAAAGCATCTGCCTGCTCTGTAACCCCGCTCTGGGTGGCTGGAGACTGCAGTGAGATCCCTCCTCCCCTCTCTCCTAGCTCAAAAATACAATTTCCACAGCCTCTCTTCGTATGCCGTATGCTCTGGCCCCCCAACCGTGCCAGCGGCCCCCCTCCGAACTCCCTCCGGTTTGTCAACATCTCTCTTGTCTTTCAGTGGCAATATTGAGCATAATTGCCTACCTTAGCCTTTATTTTGGGGGAGAAGGCCAACAGACAATACTTTAATTGGGTTTTAAATTCTATACTATAAACAATATCATACCATTCATGAGTGCATTGACCTTAGTTTTGCTGGGAATGCAGGAGCATAGGCAATATCAGCGCTTGGATCTCTCCTGTTGGATCCTCAATTATATATCATGGGATTTCAGTTCCTGGCTTCCCAACAAGTCCAATTTAGTACTTTTCAGGGACAATAACACAGATCTTGAAATGTGACAAGCATCAGAGTCAGGAAACTTTATCACACCCAGAGGGCTGTGCATGCCACAAACAATAAATTCAGAGGAACAATAACAGTATCTTTTTTGTACCTCCTGCTTTTACATCAGCTAGTCAGATGGAGGAAATCCAAGACGCACTGGAGGCATCCCTTTCCTATCCAACCAGAAAATAAAAGGATTAGTTTTTATTTTTTTTAACAAGATTAAAATTATGGAATGTAACATCAGTTTTAGTTAAGAAAATGCCCGTCTCTGATGATGGGCTAGAACAGTGAGATATAAGATATTAAGCCTCAGTTGCAGTGTTGATTCTTACTGGGCTATGTCACTCGGCTTTTATATTCATGCTTCACTGTGCACTGTGAACGTCGTGCGCTCTGAAGAATTAGCTGAGCCACCCTGAAGCTAGATGTTAAAGGATACCAGATGGTAAGTTCAATGCATGTGGTAAGCTTTTATATGCTTTTCCCCTATGGCCAATCACTGACTGATCATTTATTTCAAAACCCTCATAAAATAAATCACTTTGAAAATGACGCTGTCTCTAGTTAATAAGTGCTCTTTCTCAAGGCAGAGGCTTGTTGCCATGAAGATAAAATCATAAAACTGGTTCAAAGTGCATTGGGATGGCAAATGCACCCTATTGAGGAGATGAGATAAACTGGATTGAACTGGAAAGGAAGCATGGCTGTCTGCTTGTTGTGAAATTATGAGCAGGTGAACTGTCATTAAAGACACTTTGACAGTCACTTAGGTGCTAACACACAGGTTTTCTGTGACAAGGAGTGAATTCTTCGGGTACATTTTCTTTCCACAGTGGTGGATGTGTAGAGCCTTGATCATGTGTCAAGCTACTGTGCGAGTTTGTTTTCAGATTTTGGAGCTAGTGATTATGTCTGGCAGCAGACGACAGAGCTCTCTTCACTTGAAATCATGTTCTTCAGTGAATAAGAAGTAGAAAATTCCTCTCTGTGCGACACCAATGAAACCCCCCTCATCATCTGTCCTCTCCGAGAGGTGCCCACCTTCTCCCCATCCCCAAAGAGACAACCACGGTTCCCCCGAGGGATCCAAACCTTTATCAGTCCTCTTTCTGCCCTCCCCTTCCTCCGCACACCCAACCCAAAACTGTGGTTCCTGGTGCGGTGTTGCAATCCTCACAGCCTCGCAGTGAGTTTTGTGACATTTGCCGTTTGGCTTACAGCCACGGCTCCGACAGGCAGATGATAATATGAAATTATGGCCCTTCGTTCTCTGAAGGATCATGTTTTCAAGTGCTCACTGCTGTGGAGACAAGCTGGAAAATTTSTTTTTTTCAAAAGCTTCAAAAGCAAATAAAAGGACCCCTTATTTTATTTCGCTCTTATTTTGCAATTGTAAATGAAGCTCTTTTTTTTGGAGAGGGAGAAGGAGGTGAGGAGTAGCTGGCTTGTGGAGGCTTTGGCCTGGCAATGAGGGCAGACTTGATTTTCCTGTAGCCCAAATTCTCTAACGGATATAAAGACACAGGCACACACGCACATCCCAGGTGGAGAAACTTAAGAGTAGTCATAGTGGGACAGACCGAAGGTCCAGCTGGCCTCGAGTCCCATGTGACTGTGGGCAACACCAAATGCTTAGGAAAAGGAGAAAGACAAGAAATGTGGAATGATCCTCCCCCCACAAGGCCTGTGAGCCCCTAGCGATCAGCAGTCAGCATCATCAACAGCTGGAGAGCCACCGAAGGCAAGGCCAGTACTGTATGGAGGTACCGTTTGTGCCGTGGGGGGCCCGCTGGTTATCTCTGCGATCGTGTGAGCAGCTCCCAGCAGGAAGAATGTGCCCGGATTGCTAAATCTCAATCACTCAGTTTTTCATCACTTCCCTATGATGCCATTTGTGGCCGTGTCTTTGTGCCTCGTTTCATCTTTCTGTGCAAAGCAGTTGGGATCTGTTTGTTCATCCAGAGACGCTTCTGTGCTCAGGCACTTCTTCTCTCTGGCTGGCACACCGCGCTTCCTCTGCAATCCCTCCGAGATCTCCAGTTTTGCACAGCCACCGATGTATGCATTTCTATATGTGAAATTAATTGTTCGATACCAAGTTGCTCATGTCTCTACTTCAGATGTATATTGATGGTGTAGCCATACTGCTAAGGTCAATGATCCGCTGACTGGTGCCAAAGAACACATTTACAGTCAAATGGCTTGTAGTAATTCAGGGAATGATGCACGTAAGGATCATTTGAGCTTGTGAAGGATCTGTAAGTCACGGATATGACAAAGGTGCTACTGAAGGGCGTGTGATGAATTATTGACATGAGTATTCAGTATAAAACACTGCGTGGAAAGCGTTACAGCCAGCGCTGAGCCAGGGGTGCGTGGCAGCGTGGGCTGAGCTGCCTTTTCTGCTTGCATGAGGTTTGGTGGAGAGCCTGGCTTCAGGGGGCTCTTGTTTTACTCACACGTCGGGGAGGTTCATAGCAGCTGAACAGAAGCTGGCCATCTGACCCAAAATCCTCCAGATGAGGACCAAGTTAATGCTCACCTATTAATTTCAGTAGTTTTAGGAATCTCTCAGAGTGGGGGTATTTTCCCCCAACATTTCTATGCTGAACTGGGATGGACATTTACCAAGTACCTGGTGCAGCTGAGGGAGTTTAGTCCATTCCAGAACTAAGGTTTTGTATCTTACCTTTACCCTCCCTGCTCCAGACAGGGACTTGATGGCTGCAATTGCCTTGTCAGTTTTGGGCTACCCCATCCAAAGAGCACAAATTTCATCCACTGCAACTTTAATACAGTAAAATCTTGTCACATCAGCTAATAGTCATTTAATGCTCTGAGAAAATCTGTGGGAATAACACCCATGTCATTCCTCCTCCTTCTCTTCGGCTTTCAGGCCCTGATTCAGCAAATAGCTGAAGTGCCATGAGGAAGCGGCGCCTTTTAGTTGCTAATGCCATGCAAAAATGCCCTGAGAAGAAAGCAGTTTTCATGACCACTGTTCAGAATCCGCTTCCTTCTTTGGGTCTTATTTTTCCATCAGCCTGCTGGAAGAGTACAGCCGGAAAACAGATTAGCCCAGGAAAGACTTCTTAACTAATAAACATACCGCAAATACACTTCTTAGTCATATTTTAGGTCAAATGGATTTGTCAAGTCAATAGTCACCCAAGTATGAAGGATTCCTATAAATAAACGAGACTTAAATATTTTTAATATCTGGCTGACAGAGCTCCTTTAAAGTGCAAATGTGGCTGGAATTAACTGAAGTTGGGATCATTTCAAGCAAGAGTCATTAAAAAAAGAAAACAAACATTTGAACTTTTTAACCTTGAGGTTGTTTCCAGCCACATCCCTAGCAATGATAATAAATTCAGAAAATTCCATGAGAATCTCTATTCTTTGGACTCTTGAGGCATTTAACATAATGTTCTCAGTTCCTCTTCTCTTTTATGAAAAAACAGGAAGAAATTATGCAGGGTAGTAGCTGTTTAAATACTAGAAAGTCTCCCTGGGGAGAATTACAGACATTTCAGTGATAAATTGGAAGTGAGATAACGGAAGGTTTGGAATGAGCCTGATCCAAAGTTCATTTCAAAGCTTCCTCATTGATTTCGGGGCTTTTTGTATGAGCTTTGAGATGAGAAAATCTCAGCCCGGCTGAGTTTGGGTGACAGGTTTGTCTTTGTGCAGGTTTACCCTGGGGAGTTCCCATTGAAGCAAGGCAAAAAAATGTTAATCCGGCACTGGATTTTTTTCAGGGATGTCCTACATCCAAACTTCATCCCGAGTCTTCCCAGCAGCCGGGCTAATCTCCTCCCTGCCAGACCAGAGTCTTACAGCTCGGGGCTGTATGAGTGAGCATTATATGTTATCTCAGTTCTCCCTGCCTGGGGRTAAGTGCTACTCCTCCCTGTAAACGTTTGTAATATTGTCTGAAGAAACAGATTTCGAATCCCCAATGTAAGCTCTCCCCCCCCCCCCCCCAGGGGTGAATGCATCCTAATTAATTAGCAGAAATACTCGTATACAGCCATTTAGAAAGAAAAGGAACTGCCTATTGTGATAAAGTACATTGCAAAACATGCTGGGCTCCACTCTAACAATATCACAGGGATCTGAGGACATAATTGCCTTGTTATTTCATGCTCCCCAGGGCTGTGCTGGAGGCAGTTTAGCAGAATGGGCACTTAAAAACTGCCTCCAGCAAACTCCGCTCCCCGCTGCAGCTGCCTGCTTTCCCAGGTCCCCCGTTGCCTTTGCTCAGCTTGGCGGGAGCTCCTTCTCCTCCTCCGGGAAATTCTCGTCCTTTGATTCCCCATCCCATGACTGCTGCCCCGGACTTGGTTAGTACCACTGCTGCAGAGCCCACTCCCCTCCACCACCTCCCCTATATTCATATATTGTTTCCCATTTTATGCTTAGACTTGAAATTCTTCGGGAGATGGAGCATCTCCTTGTAGTTTTGAGGTTAGCAGTATCGAGCTACTGTTGCAATACAAATAACGAACAGGAATAACACTTCCTCGGTAATATTTCAGCCCAGTGTCACAGGGTCCAGGCCGGTTGGTGACCTGAGAAAACCAGTCTCGTTCTGGACCATGTCACACTCCTTCCTCAGTGCTACTTTAGCTAAACACATTCTGGGAAAACAACAAGATGTGCTGCCAAAATAGCAGAAAGAACCAACTCCCCAAACAGGAGACTTTCCCCCAGCTCCACTATTTGAACCGCAGGTTTAACGAAGTAACTGGAGGTAAAAACAACAAGCACAATGTTATTTAAACTTATGAATAGCTCCTAATCACACAAATTGTTTCTAAGGAACAAGTAGGTAGCACGGATTGCAGGATCAGACTCCGAAATGATTATGCTGAAGTGCAGTAAAAAATGAATGGACTTTCCCTCTCAGCAAAGATTTAATAGCCAGAACTGTAGTTAGGTCTGATACTGCTAGAAATTACTTTTCTTTTAGAGAAAGTATATATTACATGCCTGCTAAAATGTATTTTCATAATTAAAAATGAACTGTAATTGGCAAATGAATTAAGTATACTTTTGTGGAGATCTACTCTCATTCATTCACTGATTTGCAGTCAGTTGTTTGCAATGAATCTCCTTACTGTTAGAAATTAAGACACACTATCGGATTTAGACTGTAAAAACACCAGCATACAGTCATTTAGAGCCTCATTCAAAATAACTTCATAACATTTTCACTACTAGTAATGCTTATTTTGATTTTGAGACAGGTAAAGCACCCATTGCTGAATTGGGCCGGCTGCTACCTGAGCTGCTCTTCCTTGAGCCTTCACTTGTGGCCACTGTTGGGGACGGGGTACTCGGCTAGATGGACTTTTGGCCCAGCCTGGCATGGCCATTCACTTGTTCTGCTTCTATATAAAACTAGATAAGTCAGTGTAAAAGTCTTGTATTAGAGTACAACTACGACRAAGCCGAAGCTGGCAGAGGCAGTGAAAGAAAGAATTTTGGATGCTCATGACAGCACTCCAGCCAACATGAGATGGATGGAGGTGTACATCTTTTTGCTTTACTTCCTACTACTGTGCATTTCAGGTTAAGGCGGATAAGCTACGCTTGTGATTTCAGCTGCTACAACATTAAATTTCATTTGCTAATGCCATATGTTATTTGTGTGATAACAAATGTGCCATTTTTAGCTCATAAAGCATTGAATGAATTTATCTGGAATAATTTCTACCTTAACGTGGCCAAACATTTGACAAACAGGGTTCCAAAACGTGCTTTCGGGAGTGCTATTTGATTACAGTGTGTGGGTGTCAAAGCAGTTAAGACCACAATCTGGGGGAAGAAGGACAGGAGATTAAAGAGCAGGGGCACAACGCTTGGCTTGGGAAGCCCTTGGAAACAGGCGACTCCGGTTCCTCAGTTTCCCTGCCTCCCCCTTCCTTTCCTTCAGGTCTTCTCCATCCTCCCCCTTCCCTTCCCCCTCAATAATCCTGTCTGCCTGGAATCACAATAAAGGAGCGCATCAGATAAAGCAAGGGATTATTTACTTGCGCTTTTGCTATTAAATGAAGAACAATATCAAAGTATTCAGTGCATCCCCCTGGCTCATGTGAAAGAAAGGATCCTTTTATTCCTTGGCTGGTCTTTTGTCTAGCCAAGAATCTGCCGCCCACTCAGGTAATTTGTACCAACAGATCGTACCTGTGGTAGCAGAAGATCCTGTCAGGAGGGAATATCCAGCAGAAACCAAGCATTGCTCGTGCGTGAGAAAGGCTGGCTGGGAAGGGGTGAGAGCTGATTTTTTTTTGACTCACCTGGAGAGGAGGAGGACTTGGGAAGAGGCATTTGCTCAAACAGGGAACGTGGTTTTTCTTTTTTTGGCTTATCTGAATAAATGCATGTGTTCTTAGTGAATCAACGTAAAAGAGACAAAGGGCAAGTGCCTCATGTGGCTGGCGCACTCAAACTCACACCCTCCCACTCATTCCACCTTTGAATATATCTTCCCCAATAAAACATTCTCCTATTTCCCCTTCACATTTGCCCTCTCTTAGGGCATGGGACCAAGATTCCTTGTGTACAAGGATACCAGAGCCAGCAGCATCACACCAAGGTATAATTTGGCTCGGAGAGTATAAAAATGACAGGAGTATAAAAATGACAGGGTGTCCCCCTTGCCAACCCTGTGTTACCTTGGCGGCAGCGAGATCTTGGGCGTCTTCTAGTCTAATGCCAGCGTTTTTGCTGTAAAGAGAYGGACAAGAAAAGCCTTCAGCTTGCCCTCAGCCTCCAGCTTGCCAGGTCAAAGGTGTCCTGAAAAATGAGGAATTTCTGGGGAGGCTGAAGATCACACAGAGATATTCCTTGCCGAAACCACCAGGGTGGACATTTCCCATTTCTACTGATGAGAGGTCATAGCCAGCCACACAAAGAAAAGTCTGTGTTGCACCCCGGCACTGGGTTCCTTCCTCAGTTCAGCTGTCACCCCAAATTCCCCTTTCTTGCTGCAATTTCCCACTCAGGTTATGCTTCGTGCTCCTGCAGACACCCTTCCCTCGGGCTGACAGCACCCTTTGCCTTTTTGAAGCATTAGATGCCTCTGGAATAACACTAAGGTGCTGATAAGTAAAGAAATTAAGTTTTGGGGGCTGTTCATTTCTAATGTGCTAAAACCATCAGAAAAAATATCCACAAACCTGAAATTATCTAATTTTGCAACAGTGCTGGTGGAGAAAAACACTATGTCAGATTTAGTAGAGCTATTCCCTTCCCCCTGCCCCTCTCTCCGTCAGTATTTTCTGGAGACCTTTCCTCCTTCCCCTAAGTCGGAGGACGTGACGTTTCGGGTGGCTCCGAACAAGTTGTATAGCAACACAGCCAGTGCTCAGATTGATTTTTCTTGACTAAATTTGCTTGATCTTTTTTTTTAGGCTTTGGATATCAATTAAAAGAACGCTACTCTTTTGTCTTGTGTGTTGCTCCCCTACAAAATAATGAACTGTTTAATACACTAGAGGCAATTTCAAATTATCTAGTTTAATGAGGAAGGTTGTGACAGAAGATTTATTACCCTTTCTGATCTGCTAATGTATTTTCCCAACCATCCCAGCAGAACCAATCACCGTATTTTCATTATACACTCTATTTTCAGGGGTTCATTAGTTGTAGACTAAAAATAACAGTGAAGGTCTCAGTCTGAGAGCTAATCCAAATTTTTTAATTGGAAACAAAATTTGATTAGACAACTTTCTCATCATAACAGCATCAAGCATCAAGATCCTTACTGGGTGTTTTGTCCAAATTGCAACTTCATGTGACTACATATAAAGACCTGACCTGGAAATACAATCACATAACTGCTACGAAGGACAAACCCAGCCTTTTCTTTAAACAAAAAAATCCCACGTTAGCACAGGCAATGGACCGTAGTCTATTCCAATTGATCCGCATTAAAAAAAAAGGTCTGGCAATGAACCTGTTCAACTGAGACAAACTCAGAGGTGCTCTTAGCTAGTGGCTGAACATGAGACTTAACAAATAACTGAGATGCTTTTCCCCCCCAAAGAATTAAAAAGAAAAATAAGGAAAATAAGATGGAAGAGCTCCCAGATAGCCAATAGGACCTCCTACCTCGACGCTGGACTCAAATCTTCCTTAAGTTGGTACTTCCCAGCAATGGCTTTGTGCTGTTGGATTACAGTACGTAACATGAGCCCGGTGTTTTTCCTGCTGCACCATTTTGATATGCAAGAGCCACAAGCATAACGAAGAAGACTAGGAGACAAACATTTTTGGATTTTACAGGGCATGCTCTTTGCAAAATGGCATCCACCACCACGGTGGGAATGTGGAGATGCCACTGCCTGTGTGGCAGCTGCCCCGCAAGGCAGTCATCCTTGTATCTCGCAAGACAGTTGTCCTCGTATCTCTGCRCTGGTGGAGGGGAAGAGGGACCCGTATACACAAGGGCCAGCTTTAGCAGACAGACTCTGGCTTTAGCCCTCTACAGCGGCCAGACATCCTTAACGGGCTAATGAGCCTGCTATGACTTTTAATTATGCTGTGGCCACCACGGGAGCTATGCTCTCTGATCCAGACATCCCTCTGACTGGTCCCAAACACATGCTGTTCAAGAGATTCTCCCCAGCAATAAAACAACTGGAGTTACCTACGTGAGGACATCCTCGGGGTGCTTGGCAGGCTTTTCTAACCCTGCAAGGATCCCCGCAGGAAGGTGTTTGTACYGACCTGCCTGCGGGTAGGCTGGGCTGAGGACACGTTTTGGCCAGATAACGTATCACTCAGACACCCAGGGGATTTTTAAAATGGATGTAGGGTAGAGGGAAGTTATTGCAACTCACATCAGCCCCATGCTATAGATTTTAGATGCATAAATTATATATTTACGTTCAAAACTCTATTATTCATAGAGTTGAGTAAACAAGTATTGATTTTTACACTGTGGCACAGATGAGTATTTCTAATGATGCAGAGAGAGGCTCTTCTTCCATCCTTGGTAACTCTGACCTCATCGGTGCTTCCTGAGAGTAGTATTTAACAAGGACGATCAAGTTTAAAACCAGTTAGCTGCCGCTGTTTGGAATGGAAATCAATGTGCATTTCTTTCTGAATGGACAACTTCTTCACCCACACCACGTCACGCGCGGCTYGTACTACCGCTGTTTTAGATGCTGAACCAGACAGATGCAGACGGAAAGCAAGCGAGGAAAGGATGCATGAAACGCTCGCAGCTCACAGAGTAACCTTAGCTCTCCCACYGTATGGGAAGAGGCAAGGACATACTGGCTGTGTGGATATAGCAGAACGAGTAAGCTTCAGTGTATTAAAAAAGTCATAGGACTGCAGAGCTCATATTAAACCCTTTGAGAAAGGTCCTGCTATCAGTATGTGAGCTTGTGTCAAGATTTCTCTCTATTAAATGTATGATACCACCATGCACATTTAGGGGTGGCAGAAAAAATCCTTTAACTGCATTTTCCAGTACTATGTTATTTCAGAGGTTAACCAAAATCACTTACTTCATAGCTAACTTTGCTATATTGAATCAATGTACAAGTTCCTTATTGGATTTTTATTGCAGATAAAATTGACAGAGAAAATCACTAGGATATACTTAAAAATGGGAAGGAAATGTACGTTTACAATAAAAAGGTCTCTGAAGGTCTCTTGTTTCATAGGAAGGAAGCTGTCTTTATATTGCATGAACTATAAAAAATGATTAAAACCGAAGAGAGACAGGAAGCTGATAATTTGATTTATCATCTTAATGGCTATGATTCATGAATAAATAATATAATGGTTTATGTCTCTCTTGTAAAAGAAGTAGAGGAGAGCAATTTGTCTAATAAATGACTTCAAAAATTACAGCTGAGTCTTGTTTGCCACATTTGTTCTATTTAAAAAGAATGAGCGAGTATCTTATTTCTTATTACTTACTAGGACATTTGTTGTATTATTTATAAGAGTCAAAAACCTTAACTAAAAGCCACTCATCTCTGACCACAGTCTCCCATTAGCTTTAAATTCAGGAAAGAGAAAGGGATTGATCACTAGATCAATAAATCTAACCTTAGAGATGACTAAAAGCTTCCTTTAACCTCCTTCCTCCAGCATCCTTTTTCAAAATTAAAGTATCCCCCTTTTTAATTATTTAAGAGCATGTCAATTTTACAGTAAGGCCATGTATGACTGCACCATACAAGGATTTCTTCTTTATATTGGAAACACACCAGCATCTTTAAAAGGAAAGCATTTAAATTATGATCACTAGTTTATTTTTTTTAGAGTTGGATATGCTACTGTAGATACACATATCCTGTTCCAAATGCACCCTGGATTTCATCAAGACAAGTGCTGAGAATAGGAAAATCAAGAAGAAATGTGTACTTACTCCCAGTTATCGGACACACAAACTACCCCAAATCCATCAATGATTCTGATGGAGTTGAAGTTGCTCTGTATTGACGGCACTGGGCCAACAACTGACATTACTATAGAGCTGCAAAAAGTCACTTCAGGCAAAAGCAAACTCCAGAGAACATAATTAATGGAAAGAGTGTTTAATTTTTTTTAAACCATCCTGTAAAAATAGCTTGGGTATGTAGTTTGCCCAGCGTGCATCAAGAGCCTGACCTTTTTTCCCCCACTTATATAAAAATAATTTATCAAAATCAGATCTTTTTTCTTACCAGAAGCTGTTCACACTGATTCAGTACTCTGTGTTTCTACTGTCCTCCTATGGAACCGCCTTCAAAACAATACAAACCACGTCATGCYGACACAATTCCTGATGCAAAGCTGGCTGGGTGCCCCAAAACAGGGGGGCTGTGGCCAGGGTCACCTCTGGATTATGTCCTCACTCAGCCACTGACCGGCTGCATAGTCTCGAGTATGTGTTTTTCCACACATCTCCATACCTTTCCTTGTTCCACATTTAATCTTCACCCTGAAGAACTTAGGATCTCTGTCTTGCAAGAGCTTGGGCTTAGAAAACAGAAGTTCTTACCCTGTTTCTGAGGCTAATTTTTTAGAGGGCTTCAACACTGAACTTCAAGACTTGGTTAGCTTTGGGTCATACTTCAGATGCGAGGTGTTATAAAGTATTATTGAAGTGAGCAGCACTGCTAAGACTGTTAATGACAGCAGCAGGAGGAAAACTTTAGGATGACAATTCTTGGCATATTGTAAAACCAGTTAATTTCTACAAGGCTTATTTAAAAAAAAAAGAGAGAAAAAAGAGTACATGGATTTAAGCAAGACAGACCTTTTGAGTTCTCATGTTTCATAAAAAAATGTATACTTCATGAAATGGATCTTTCTCTCACAGACTGCACATGTATACACAACTCACAGTCATTAGGTACAAATGTCACACAGGTATGAATGATCTGGACAAATAAAACAAGAAAAAATAGGGGGAACTTCCACAAAAACCCATTCATCAATATTTTCTACATATGATTTCTCTAAATAAATGCAATTAACTGGCCCACAGTCCAAAGGCACTATTTTTATGTGCTGCACCTTCTTCCCCCAACTGCTGTATTATATAGGTCTCCTAAAATTGGAGTGCTCAAGACATTTTTGGGGTAAGTGATGCATCAACAAATGTCAAAACAATGTAGGCTGCATACAGAACGACACTGAAAACACAGTGCGTTGGGGAACTATACCCCAAAAAAGGTTCTTTCATGGCCTTTCATTTTGAAGGGACAAAATCTTTGGTGATTTTGAAAGAGATGGTGGCCTTCGGTAACTTCCAAAGCAAGTAACGACTTTTGGTCGAAATCTATTTTTTGTGGTCTTGCGATAAAAGTAATAATAATACTAATCTCTATCTAAAATTATGAACTTTTTGCCCTAATTAAGAGTTTCTAAAAGAGAATTTTAATCAAGGAGACTGCAGATATCTCTGACGTCACCCTGTGAAGTCAGATTTTGAACCAGATACTATTATTTCATACTGCAGCCACGCAGGTCACAGGCCACCATTCCACCACGACGGGCATAGCATAAAAGAGCAGAGCAAAGATGATCCCTGCTGCTCCCTCACTTTGTATTTGGAAAATGGCAGTGATAGATAGACGGAAAAATAGGTTTACTAGTATGAAGCTGTCCTTGATAAAATGCAGTTTATGCAAAAGGCAATGCCAGTTGAATGGAAGCAGCACAAGGAAAAGATTACAGAAAAAAAGGGTAATTTTTCTGAYATCAGTCATACAATTATCATTTGCATATGGAGGAAGGAGAATCTCAGCTGGTATAAGCTGTTATAAGCGTATCAATAAAGCCACGCTGATTTATAGCAGCTGAGAGTTTGTCCTGTGGCGTATTCATCCATGTGCGATGGGATAGATTGATGTGTTAGCATTTTCTCCCTGGAGACTTTGGTTCAAAACCTATTTAAAACACAGTGAAAACAAACGGGCTGGTCTCTAAGCAGATGTCCCTGGAAATCTGTTTATATCATCACAGTGACAGCAGTTTAGTGGAAAGTGTATTCTCTGCTCGGGGAGGAGCAAGGGCAGGGTAGCAGGTCCCCAGTGGAGCTGCGTGGCAAAGCTTCCTTGGTAACTCCTGAGTACCCAGCTTGCAGGACGGATTTGACGTCCACAAATCCGCAGGGTTCTGTACAAGGTGAAATTAAAAGATTCAAACAGAAATATTGCTTAGTCTTAGTCTACAATATGGGAGCGAGACTCTACAGCACTGTGCTCTGCCGCTCCTAGCCTGCACACATACATAACCTCATGCACACAGGTAATTGCTGATTTTTGATAAGATCTTTTGCATGCATGAAATTAAACACATTTGTAATGTGCAGGCTTGGGGTTTCAGTTTCAAAAGCATTTCAAGAGGATACAAACGCTCCCTGCGATCAAAGGAGAGGAAACAGTGTGGTTGTTGTAGTTACAATTACATCATCTCTCATACTTTGGCAGCATGGTTCTGGGCCCACTTTTGCAAGAGGAGATAAAGCACATACAARCGAAGACAACAGAACTGTAGGTCACTCAGGCACCTCCTGGAGCTGCACCCCGGGGCCAGCCTGGAAAGCAACAGAGTTTCTTGCCTGAACCCAGATCCACTGCGTCTCATTGGGATTTCACCAATAATTCAGCAGCAGATCTGCCTATCCATGTAATGTAAGTAATGCTTTTAGGAGCATTATCCATGCATGGTTTTCTCGTACATGGAATTTGGCAGGAGGCCATTCGACCAAATGCTTCACATTGCAAGAAAAATCTGCAGACTTTTTTTTTTTTTTTAACCTATACTTATTAAAAAAACAACCCTCCTACTAACATAGTTAGTTATTCATCATCACCTCAGGATCAACCATGCAAGATCAGATAGTTTAATATGCAGATTTTTAAGGAAATATCTTCCTTCTCACTCTCTGACTCCATGCCTTATCATTTTAGAAGCAGCAGGTCCTACAGTGAAAACTGGGTATTTCATATAATGAAATAGTAACATAGAAATAGTTACCAAGTCCAAGTCCCATCTATCGTAAGTAACTATATCATTATCCCTTCCAGACACTGATCAAATCCCAGTTTATGAGTAGTTTGCTTTTTACTGCTATTATACAAAATGAAAAGCTGTCCCAGAACCCCGCTGCTCTGATGATTACGAGCCTTCCTCTTTTCCAACCAAAATCTTTTCACGACCAGTTTATACGTGTTTGTTCCTCTACTGAGTGTTGTTCTTAACGTGAATTGTTTTTTTCCCTCGCTGGTGTTTAGTCCCCTGATGTATTTATAGAAAGATCATATCCTCATATCCTCTTTCAAACTTCATTTTGCTAGGAATAGTAATGTTAGAAATAGACTGATGAATTTACTGTATTAGATACAGACAGACATACATACACGCACACAGAGGCTAGAGCACTCCTTTTAAAAGAAATGCAGAAAATACAGACAAGTCAATCTTTAGTTAACAGTGCATTATTTCAAACATGTCAGCAACATATGTAAATTACAATATAAAAGACAGATCAAGTTCAAAACTGATTTTTAGGGTTTTTTAGATCTAAAGACTATCCATCTATAGAAATACCAGAAAGCCTACCTGAAATTCCATAAAACTCTAGTTTGGGAACAGTACCAAAAGCCCACAATTAATATAATTTCTGAAAAAAGAGAGCTGGGAAGACTCAAAGTACATTTGGATAAAGAAGCCTTAGACAGAGGCTAGTTTGGGTGGTAAATAATCTGCAAAAAAAGAAAAAAAAAAAAAATTGCTATTAAAAAAAAACCCTAGAAGGAAGAAAGACTGAACATACTATTTGTCTGTTTAGATACAATCTCATTCTTTCATAAAAATATTTTCTAGCTTTGCTGCTCTGGTACATCAATCCTGAGTACTCTAACTTTTGACTTATAATGATATTCCTTCAGATACAGCTTCACCGATGGAGGAATGGGAAGYGCGTCAATACCATCGTAAGTTGTACAGTTGCAAATAACTGTTCTACATATATGTTGAAGAGAAAAAGGAAAAGTCCTGTTTAGCGGAGTGGATAAAAGCGGTTCAAAGAACATACAGGAACTCGGATCTTTGTAGTGCTCTAGGAGTCCCGTGATGTCAGGAGAATGGAAGACACAAGGATCATGGGCATCAAAGCTGAAGTTGTGATTCCACTGCTCTATCCGCGCGTGGAGGGAACGACTGTAGCGCCTGAAGCTCACAGAAAACAAATAGTCTTCTTGGGCAGAATCTCGTAACAAAAATGTTCCCTCCGGCTTTCCTTCTAGCAGCGCCTCAGCTGCATATTTATCCATGACTCCCCAGTAGCAGGGATTGTTATTGATCTGGAGGAGGTCTGGGACTAGGCAGTGGACATAATCAATCTGCGTATGGTATTTCGGAGGTGTTTCCATCTGTAGCAGCTCATCATCCGTTTCCCATTTGGGCTTGTTTCTTTTTCTAGAACTTGTGCACAGTGTTATAACTTCATCGTCGGAGTCCATATCGCTCTCATCTTTACTGCTTCTTACCACCTTACCTGTAACCAACTCAGACCTCGAATCACCCCTAGAGGAACCGCTGTCGCAGGTAAAGTCGCAGGACTGGGAGGGAGAGTTCATTCCCCCGTTGGCAATCTCATCGTCTCGCAGGTGATCCTCCCTTTCCTCATGCTGGGATAAATCGGCAATTATCCAGTCTTCCGCTTTTGGACTTATAGGGGCTGTATGTCTTTTGATCAAGTGCCACCGAAAAGCTAGCTCCGAGCGCGGAGGGAAAGGACACTTATCTAGCATTAACTCACTGATATGAATTTTTCTTTTTGATGGCAGTCCTGAGGCGTGCCGACTGCTACAATTCTTTATGGGAAAGCACTGACCCACAGCATCTTGCAGCTTCTGTTTGAGAGACCGGCCTAAAAACCTGTGACCACACGAACGGTCTAGATCCAGCTCGATAGACGAGCAGCTATATTTCCGCTCTTGGCTCCTTAAATTAGTCCCTGATCTTCCTGCAGCACTTGCTGTTTCAGCATCAGAACAGTGCTCACTCTTTTTAGACCAGGAGAGCTTCTTTCCACTCCAGACGTAACCATCCTTTCGGTCCGCGCTTCTGCTCCGGCTGCTTTTGGGTCTCACATCTGCATTTTTAATATTACTGTCCTTATTTTCTGCCATTTTGACAGCTTTGCTTCACAGGTTGCCAGAAAGCGCACTGTGTTTTTCTTGTAGGGTTCTTCTACATACGGAAGCTTCCTTGAGGCACTTTCTGGAAATATCTAAGGAAAAAGAAAACACAGCTAAGTTAACAGTTATGCATGCACACAACACAGGACCAATGCAGGTGTATACAGGACAACTGCGACAATTAATTGCTAACCATGTAAAAATAATATGATCAAGCTGAATTCTCTAGTACATCCCACAGATACTGGCCTGATCCCAGACAAGGCTCTCTTAACCCTTCCTTGGGAAAAGCATCCTCCAGAATAAACCACCTTAGGTGTTTTTAGAGTATCCACTCTGACTATGCAGCAGAGCAGACAGTTTTAGGTGTTGGCAATCCTATTGTGCTAAGGTCCATTTTAAAGGGAAGCACTTCACGTGGCAGGTGATACTGCTTTAGCTGTTTATTGAGCAAATTCTGCATCTCTTCCAAATAACCTTTCAAGAAGGAGCAAGCCAGAACAGAAACAACTAGGTCAGAGTACAAAGAGCTACTGTACCTAGATGCTATGCCTGTTTGCTACTAATCCACAGGGTAGGATGCCAGAGATCTTTCTCTTAACTGACACTTTTGGGTCACTTTCTGGATAAAAAAAAATTAAATTATATCAGTCACAGATTCCGTCAATTTCTGAAAGCTGTTTTCCTCTGCCTTTTCAAACGGAGCTAGAAAATACTGAGCCCCTAAGGGATTGAAATATCTGGGGCTTTACATACTGAAAAGGATTAAAACAAATCCAGTCCCTGACTAAAAGCAATTTTAAAAGGCCATGAAAGATGGAACTGCTTATTACTCATTAGAGAAGAAAGTTTATATTATTAAAATCAGTGTTGCTCTGAGACCTACAGTTGCTGATTTAATTCTCTTTTGTTTCCAAAAGTGTATTGAATTCTCAAATAGATAAGAGGTTTCCTTTTGAATGTTGCGCTTTGAAAAGGAAAAAAAAATCCTCTTTTGATTACTCAGTTGAAAGCAGAGCAGAATTTTTTCAAGGTACACGGATAGCAATACGTTATGAATGCTATACTCTCCCAAGGCATGGCAGAATGTAGAAATATTTCCCATCACGTACCATGATGCTTTTGCACCAAAACAATGTACAGCTCCTCTATTCCACTGAGGTTTTTTGGCTGTGGGTTTTTTGTTGTGTTGTTTTTTTGTTTTTTTGTTTTTTTTTTTAAATTGACATGGTAAATACTAAGCAGGAAAAGAAAAGGGCATCCACTTCCTGTCTCCATTCAATCCATTCTCATAATCAGGATTAGCCAGCATGACACAACCTCTCTGTGGTCCCCCGGGGCTGCGCAGGCTGAGTTCTAGCCTCCGCTTTCAGTAAAAGAATAAGACTGCCGTGCCAAAAGGCTTACATGCAATCTGTGGGCCAAATGCAACCCAGATGTAACTTTCACCCAGGAATTTTTGACACTGCATTCCTTATTTACAACTCACAAACCTGGGAGCTGGGGGAGAAAGGAAAAGGGAGGGAAAGGGAAGAGATGCAGAAATGTAGAATGAGGGTAGGATAGGTTAAATATTGCAAATATGTTGAAAAAAACTGGCATTAGAGCAATCTAGAGGAATAGTACCTCACTGGTACCAAGCAGAATCACAGAACGGGGTCCATATTCCAGCAATTGCAAATCAAAGATTAAAATAAAAATTTCTTTTTCTTCTCTCAGGATTTTGCAAACCACTTTTCAGTGAAAACATTGCAGGATGCAATGCAGATAGGAGAAAAGCAACATTTGTATATGAGACCCGAAACACCTTTATTTCGACCAAGATTCATTGATTGCTTTTGTAACATTGATATTTTTCATCCAGAAACAACTGGAGCGGAGCACTGAATTTTCTCCACAATTAAAAAAGAGGAAAAAAAAGCCATCTCATTTACCCTGGTGGTAATCTGAAGTAACTGAAGACAAAAAGTTACTCTAGATTCATCCTGTGGTAAAATACATTAACTCTCTATACGGGATTTTTAATTGGACAGAGAGATATCATTGAGGTTGCAAAGTCAAGTACTTAAAAATTAGGATATGACAGTTTGCAATTGCTTTTGAAACCTTCAATTATCTCATTCTGCACATCCAGCCCATATAAGGAATAAGAATATGCAGAACACAGGCTTTTAATTAAAAACTGCAAAATGTACAAAACCCAGAAGTGCTGAAAAGGCCCGTTATCTCCTAACTTCAGCCTTGCAACTGAAACAAGCTCAGTGTTTTATGTCATTTCGGGGTTGTTGTGGTATTTAACTGTAAAGCCACCTTCTACTTTGTACCTTTCTTCTATTGCGAATCATTAGTGGTACCTGAACCCTGAAACTTAAACTGGAGAAATGGCACGTGATGCTGTAAGACACGCACCATTAGCCAGCAACACAGAAGGCTGTTTCCCTGGCGTTTGAAGGCTGCTGGAACCGAGGCGCCAATTCTGCCACGTCAGAGCAGTAATTGCTAATCGGACATTAACACTAGACCCGTGAAAAGAGCATAGAATAAATGAAGAAAAAGGGATGTCATCCTATTAAAGCCAGGTTTGAACTTGACCTTGCGAAGGAAGAGTAAAGGATGGTTCAGTAGTCAGCTTGAGACTTGGGAGACAAAACCTCAGTTTCCAAATCTGCTACGAACATCTGCATGCTTGCAAGCAAGCTGCATTCCAAAACATGCACCAGCCACGGTGTATTTAGGTGCCCAAATCCCACCGTTTGGCATTACAATAAGGGGTCTCGCCTTCATACCTKTCCGAATCCATGATTCACAACTCCACCAATAAAATGGGGACCAAAAATAATCTGGATGTCGGAAAGAAAAAGGCATAAAGGGCAACGAGGCATTCAGTGCTGTATTACCACTTAAGGCTATCCTCCTAAACCAGCTATTCCTTGTGCTGCGTCCAAGGGAAATGCTGTGTACCCTGCATCCATTAATGGCTGGAGCACAACTGAAAGAGCAGAAGAGGAGGGCAAGGATAAAAGAGAGGGAACAAGGAACGTACTTTTCCCTACAGGGCAAGGCTAAATGGAAGAGTCCAGCACTGTGCAGCTTACATGCATCAGTTCTGAGATCCTTTTGGTAGATATAATTAGTCTCCTGCCTACAAAAGCCGCCTTCTGTGCGGGGATACCTTAGGCATCTCAGAAGCAGGTAGATTTGACAAAACCCTTATGATTGAAACTCTTCTGCCTAAGCAAATGGCAAAGATAAAGCAACGTGCAGAGTTCACTTCGGGCCACAGGATCCGGCTTGTAGTTCAAGGTTATCCAACACTGTCACAGCTTACAGTCCCTGAGGACAAGCAGAGAGCTGGGTGGTTTTTGTTGTTGTTTTTATAATGTGCACGGCTCCCTCCTTCAGAGGCACGTCTCCCGCCAGGCTGTGGAGGGGGGTGTGCAGACGGCTGCACAAGATGCTTTTTCTTTCAAGCGCTGATGCCTCAACACTAAGACTTCAAGCCCAAACTAAAAGCAGTATCTAGTAGCTCTTTGGAGGCAGTAACAATACTACCTCCTAGCCGGAGGTAGGCTGCAATCAACAACTGTGGTAAGACAGTTACAGCCTCACCATATGTCTAATGAAATCAGTGGCAAACACCCAATAACTCCAATAGGAGAATCAAAACCATAAGCGTACACAGAGCTTTTTTTTATTTATTCAATAAATACTGAATTGCTTTAACTAGATGTTTATGTCCTGAGCCACTGGACCCTTGCCTCTAGCCCAGTACCTCCAAGTCCTCTTCATCAAGCTGCTTCCCTTTTGGTATAATGAAGAAGCAGATGGTGGGGGGTCTCCAGCCCACTCTCCCCCTTGGAGCGGGACCACTGCCGGTGTGGGCTCAGGGAAGCCACGGCACTGCCTGGCCACGTTCTGAAAACCTGCAAGGATGGAGATCCCACCACCTCTTTGGTGCTCTCATGCTGCACGACCCTTCTAGTGAAGGAAATACTTTGAAAGTTTCCTGTCCAAAAGCCAAAGCATCGCTGTACTATGCCTTTAATTAAACAAGAAAAGCAGACTCACACAAAGAACAATAAATCACTTTTGGAATTGTTATAGAAGTTGATATTCTTCTAGAGCTGATAAAATCCTGAGAGAGAAGAGCAAGCCGTAATTAATTGGAGTACTTTTTCTTTTTTCTTTCAACTTACATAGAAGTTATTTAAAAAAATTCTCACCGTCACATGCTGTTTTCATTAATTTCGCCCAATTAGATTTTGGCCGCAAGACTGCATTTTAAAACCTGACCTTCCACTGAAGTTGAGCTGTTATTGACTTATTTTGGAAAAAAGCCCAACCTATTAAGGATAACATTAAGTCTCAATTCCTCTGTCTTAACTTATTTTTCTTCAGTTTTGACTATGTTTATTTTGATTTATGATACCATCCAAAAATACCTAAGCTAGACTCCAGAGGCCTGTCCAGCAAATTAAAGCAATAATCACACACGCACAAAAGAAAATGACTGTCTAAGGATACCAATTATAACCTACAATACTTCTTACTTGGAAATACCCTTGATTCATCTTGGGTCTGTATACACCCAGAACTACAGGAGGAGGGGGGCATGCGGCCATGCCCCCCTAACCCCAACACTGGGGCTATTTTATTCACACCCAGGAGGTAGAAGTGATCAGGAAGCAGGTGCCAAAGGTGAGGGCTTTTCGTATCTACTGCTTTAATGAAACTCTGCTCATGTGCTGAAGGAGAGACGCACGCAGYGCTTGGCAGACCGCAGCAGCACTAAATCAGTAAAAGCTTTATGGTCCATGACCAACACTTCGTGCTCCACCCAGAAACCGAATAGGAAAGCAGCGCGATTCCCGGCTCCTTCCCTGCCGCTCCACTCGCAGCCGCTTACACCTATTAATCAAGTCAGCAGCAGCTTGAGTTCCCGACCGGATTTAAAGAATAACCTTGCATTTGATGCCGTGCCACCTCGGATGTGACAAAGCCACTGGGCCTGCAGTCCCTTGGCCAAGTGACCATGGGATCCCCCCACCCCCCGAAAAA
The DNA here is from genome assembly GCA_035582835.1 of Phoebastria nigripes. Lineage (NCBI taxonomy): Eukaryota > Metazoa > Chordata > Aves > Procellariiformes > Diomedeidae > Phoebastria > Phoebastria nigripes. The sequence continues at coordinate 3,052,863 of JAYKAV010001445.1, read as the reverse complement.
CCTCCTCCCAGTTTTCCCATGCTGTTCAAAGAGTTATCCCAGCAGGTAGCACCTCCAGACAATGAATTTAGTTGTTACATAGAACTGAACTTAAAACGGCTTTTATATTGTAAAATATTTTAGGTGCAATTTGTATGAGAGTTTCTGCAAATTAAAATAATAAAGAAAAATAAATACAGTTGATGTGCATTTGTCTCTGTCCCAGGCAGCGGCTTGCAATAAGGCTGCTGTAAGAATAGCTTGGTCTTCCCACTCATCTGATAAGCGGTTCAGCTCGAAACATTTTGCTAGAACACGTTATCCCCACCAGAAATCACGATTTACTGAAATATGTCAGGATACACCCATGGAAAACATGTCTCTACACAGCTTCCACAAGGTTTAATAATGAAATCTGTTTTTTGKTTTTTTGTTTTTTTTTTTAAAAAAGAAGCGTGCCTGCTTTGTAATTCTGTCACTTACTCATTCATGAAAGTACCAACAATGTGACTGTTACAGAAAGCCCGACCACATTTCCAGTATAAATAAATCACTCTGCTCACTCCAACCACTGATAACTCCGCTGCAGAGCAAAACTGAAGATAAAAGGGTTTTGCCTGGAAGCAATTTTTCTTAGAAGCAGGAATAAACTGGGCCAGACCGTTAAAGCTACATAAAGGGAAAACAGATAACTCTTATTTTTTCTCCTTATTTCAGGTATGTCGAGCGCTAACATTTTTTGTCCTTCAAGAAATAAACCACGACGCTTTCTTCCTATTTTTTGGCACACGAAAGCTTAATGATTTTTGCAGTGCAATCGCTACCTGCCTAACTACAACCGCTGTCAACTATATCTAGCATGCTCATCGGGATGGCTATAATTACAGCGTAATTCCATAATTACCATCACGATCTCCAAATGGGTTTGATCCTGCAGCCTTTACTGGGGCGAGAGCACTCCCCAGCCGCTCTGCAACACTTCGCTGTAATGGGGATTTTGGCTAAGCGGGGGGTGAAGGGCACTGCCCCTCATTTGGGCTCTCCTTGCCATTCCTGTGCCTCCTGAGGGACTGCCATTGAATAGATATGCATAAGTATATACAGTAAATATATATGCACTTTATACATTAGGATATATACACCGGGCATGCACCCACACACAGTTTTTCACGGGAAAAGTGAACACCCACCGAGGACCCAGCCCAGCCCGCTGACAGGGGCGCAGACCCCGGCTGACACCGCCTCAGCCGTCACCCGCCGGCCCGGCTCCTCCCGACCCCGACTTACGATCGTCCGGAGGGAGCGGCCGATCGCGCTGCCCTCCCCGGGGAAGCCGCTCGCCGCCCAGGTCGCTCCCTCAGCCGGGCAGGGCCGCCTGACCCGCGGCGGGCGAGGCGCGGGGGTGACGGCAGGCGGAGGAGGAAGAAGAGGAGGAGGAGGAGGAGGAGGAGGAAGGCCACCGGCACCTCCGCGACCGCCGGTGTGCGGGCTCCCACAGGCGGCGGGGAGCGCGGTAGCAGCCGGGGTGAGGCGGCGCGGACCCCGGGTCCCCTCACCCGCCGGAGCGGAGTCGCTGTGAGGCGGCCCTGTCCGCGCCTGCCGCCGCCATCCTCGCTCTCCCGGCCGGCCGGGGCCGGCCCCAGCCCTGCCTGCGTGCAGCCCCGCCCCGGGCTCTGACGGGRCAGGCCCGGCCCTCGGGGCGGGCTGGGCGGCGGGGCCGGGCGCGGCGCGGCCGAGCGCGGGAAGGCTCGAAGCGGGCGGCGGGGCCGGCGCGGTGAGCGGGCGGGAAGGTGGTGCGGCCCCGGGCCTCCCCCTCGCCCTGGCGAGCGGCGCGGGCCCCTTCCCCGGCGCGGGGGGAGCCGCAGCCCCTGACGGAGAGGGGGGGGGTCTCTTCCAGGGGCCGGCGGGCGGCCTGGCCTGGCTGGGCCCGGCCTGCTCCGGGCGCTGCGGTGCCTGAGGGACAGGGACGGGCCCCCGGCACCCCACGCCCCTCCGACCCCCCCGTAACCCGTTTTTTCCCCCCTTTTCTTTCTCGGTTCGCTTCCGCGGCCAGGCCCTTCCGACGCGAGGAGGTGCGGGCGCCGAGTCCCAACATCTGCCGGGCCGTCATCCGCTTRGGCCGAGCGGGGCACGGCGGGGGGCTGAGCTCCGTGTCCCCAGCCCCCGCGGGTGGGTGGGTGTCCCAGCAGCTCTGACCTTGCCTTGCCGTCTGAGGCTCTTTCTGAAGCTTTTTCTTTTAAAATTTATTTTATTTCTCCCCCTTTTGTCCTCCGTAAATAAACAGGTGAGAGCGAAGATGCCTTCTGCACAGAAGCCGATGCGGTACGGCCACACCGAGGGCCACACGGACGTCTGCTTCGATGACGCTGGGAGGTAACTGCCTGGTTCCTGGAGACCCGGGTGAAGGGTGGCCGGGGGGAGGGATGGTCTGGTTCCTGTCTGCTGCTTGCTCAGGAGTTTCTGTACCGGCCACTGCTGCGTGAGATACGGGGATGGGTTTATGGCCTGGCTGGGTCTGGCAAATACTTGGGTTTTTGCCTGTGTTGAGAACTGGCTGTATGACATATTTTGATGTCCTGAGTTTTGAAGTGATTGATTTATAACTTAAATGTAAGCATATATATATATGTATGTATATATAGTATGTATGTATATATAAAAACTATGCGCTTTATAAGAGTGACTTCATAGAATCTAGCAGAAATCAATGTAGTGTGGGAGTAAATATGTTCACATATGCACTAAGAAATTAAAAATATAGTTGAAGAAATCCAATATTGGGCTTGCTGCCTTTGTTATTCTCGCGCTAGTTCTTGAATGTATAAATATAAACTAAATATTTGCAGTTACCTTTTTATTGATTAAAAATAAATGGTAAAGCAGAAAACAAGCCCTCTCAAAATGAACTCAAGGGGTAAGTCTTACATATTGAGTATGGTTTGAGTCCATGTTCTCTTATTCCTTTCTTTAGCCCATTAGCCTTGGTATAAAGACTACTCTTAAGAGTCAGTCAAATAACAATCCCTCGAAAACACAGAAAGCCTTGTTTGCCATTACAATGCAAATGTTTAAAAAAGGATGCAGACATCTCTGCCAAATACCACTGGTCCACTACTGCTGGACTCCCCAGCATCAATATATTCAATATCAACACAGTGTTGTGTTGCTGTCAAAGTACAGACCTTACAGAACTAAGAAGAGCAACATTACAGCTTCACCGCTGGCTTTGTAACATTTTGCTGTTTAATTAGAATTTTTTGGGACTGCAAACAACTTTAGAAAAAAAGAATGCAAGGCTTGATTATAGATTCACGATGTCTTTAATTAAAAATCCCATGCAAACTTCTGTATATTTGCTCCGGGACTTCAGGTTATTGTTTACTGCATTAGAATTGTGTAATTTAACTCCAGCAAACTTGAATTCCATATTAACTATTTTTTTAAGGGTTCTGTAGGCCTGGAACATGTTAAGATTGTTAAACTTCAGTCAAGTAGCATTAACACTCTTAGTTTTGCCCTCAACTTTGTAATCAGCTGTAAGCTAAGTTTTCAAAGTCTTAAGAAGCAATTAAATGCCCAGTTCTTAGAGAAATCAGTGCTAATTAAGTCCTTTGAAAAATTCACTCTAGGTCCTGGAAAAAATGGTTTGACCGGTAATATCTAAGGGTCATTTCAGATGAGTGCCAGGCCTAGGTAGTTACCAAAGACTCAAGGTACTGTGTTATGCTACCAGATGTGACTTTTCCCCCCCCATGTTTAATAAGTTACTTAGACATAACAAATGTAGGTATTCGCTGTATCGCATAGTATGTATTGTGTTTCAATTTTAAAAAAACCTAACGCTTTAGTAACATTTTCATTTTGGGATTGAAAGTCACAGTGGCTGTCCTTTCCATTCCTGAATGTTAACAAGTCCTGTGTCTTTCCACAGCTGCATTGTAACTTGTGGCAGTGATGGAGATGTTAGGATTTGGGAAAACCTGGATGATGATGATCCGAAGTCCATTAATGTGGGAGAAAAGGCCTATTCATGCGCTCTAAAGGTATCGTCGTTAACAGAACTCCTCTTAAGTTGTGTCATGCTGGTGTTGATACGTGACTGTACAGATGCTGGATTTTCAAGCTCAGGGATGCTGCTCGGGTGGGTAACATTAAACATATACTGGGATAATATACAGAAAAAGGCACGAATAATACTGTATGTAGTGCATTTCAGTCTGATGTATGTTAAATATGTAGATCTTTGTCTTCAGTTTAATGTATGGAAAAAATGAATGCTGTTTAATGAGCGGCAGGTATTTAAATTTGAGCGTATGAACATATTCTACCTTTGTGTCTAAGTGAAAATATTAAAGCAGTATTGAAAACATAGTTTTCTGAAATACACAGAAATTTAATTGATTAAATGTGCCTATAGACTTTTTGAATATCTTAACTAAATTAAGTATTTTATATAAATCGAGAATACTTCTGACAATTCATTTTACCCCATACAGGATTGTAGAGGAATTATTCCTTATACTAAACTTCTGTAATATTTTTTTTCCTCCTCTTCCTTCACATTCAGTTATACTCATTTCTGACTTTGATCTCCTTTCTGAGAAACAAACCCAGCAGATTAAGCTAATTATGCAGTGAACTTTTTAGGCTGTTTCAGTGTTTTCTCACAATGTGGGTTGCAAAAAGTTTCCCAGCGTAAGATGTGATCATCAAGTATTAGGAAAAAGAGCCAAGAGACTTGTTTTATGTGGGCCTGTTCTAAGGTCCAAGGAATTATAATTTCTATTAATCAAAAATTACTTTCACAAAGTCAGTGTTTGGTAGTGCTTTGGTAATACTTTTTTATAATTCGTTGATATTTTGCTCTCAAAATTGTCATTTAGCCCAAAGATGCCTCTGACCCACCATCCCCAAAGTCAGAAGAGAACAGGGTTCTTGCTTGCATAACTTGTAAGAATTTGTGAGAATGCTGACTAGAGGCAGTTCTGTAGTCTGACTGATGGGCGTTTGAAGCATAACCCACTCTGTTTTAATGTTAAGGCAGTTATTTTTAGTATATCTTTCAGGAGTCGTTATTTGTAAAATAACAAGGCAAATAAGTTACCTATATCAATTTGTATAATAGAAAATAATTCTTTTTACTGTGCATGTTCATGTAGTTAGCTTGAGAATTCTCACAGTATTTCCTTTATGTGCAATTATTGTTATATTACGTTCGTAATAGAAGGTCTAAAATGTTGTCTTGGTGGCAATTGTAGAAGAAGAGAGGAATTCCAGAAGTCTACATCAGTTCTTCAGATATCGTGTAGTTAACTTAACAGCGATAAAGGAACATTTTAAAATTGTTTTTCAACTATTTGTGATTTTGGAGACGAATATGAAAGAGGAAATAAATGAGAATTAACATATATGTATTATATTTTAAGAATAATAATTTGAAACCTTGTTCAGAACTACTGCCTTAAGTGAAACCTCTTTCTTATATCCCTTTTAACATACCTCATGTATCTATTCCTCAATACCTGTATAACCTATTTTCATCATTGATTTTTAGGGTATTTTGCTGTTGATTTTCATCGCATTACTTATCCTTTCACAAACCAAGTGAGGTGACTTGAATGAGTTCTCTTAGCAAATCAGTGGCAGAGCCAGAAATTGCTAAAACTATTAATGAATAGAGGAGGGAAAATCCTGGTTTTAATTTTTGACACCAGTAGGAAAAATCCTGTGCTCTTAAGTTTATTGTAAAGTGCTCTTAGTTTTGAGGGATTTTTTATTTTTAAACAGTGAGATTAAGAATGCTTTGTGAGACTTAACTTCAGGAAATCTTATTTCAAAAATTATTCTTCATTAATGAAAATGTCATGAGGAACTGATCTGAGATGTCGATGTAATCTAGGTAATAAATCTCATCTCTTATTTAGTTAAGTTATTTAGTACTGGCTGCTGCTTTGTTTATCTTCAGGATTTTTACTATAACTGTAGGCAACTTAAAAAAAAAAAAGCAACACCTCCCCCAACGCAAACAAAAAAACCCTCAAGGAAATAAGGCATTTCTTTATGTATTTCAAAAACTTACTGCAACGTACAACTGAGGAATAGTATTGTCACTTGAAGAAGAGATATTACTTTTCCAAGTATAGGATAATTATTTCTTTTGTTTTGCACTTCTTTTAATCTGGATTCATTTTTAGTAAACATCTGCCTTCTGTTTTCTGAAAAGAACTAAGCTATAGTTCATGAACTTCTCATCTTTTCCTGGTGGCATTTAACTGAGAAGTTCGGTCCAAGGGTGCCCTCTCCTGATACTGCAGGATATTAATCTAAATAGGATGCAAGATTCTTCCTGTTCTAAGAGCTTTCTTGCCTATGTAAAAGGAGGGAATTTTCCATCCACCAGAAGAAGATTGGCTAGTTCCCTTTGAAATTCATTAGTGACTTTGAGTATTCATTATTTTAGTAAAGATACAAGTTGGGAAGGTCTTGATGCAGTAAATTGCTATATAGTTAGCATAAAGAATTTTAAGTCTGCTGAAGCAACTGGAGTTTCAGTATTAAATCTAGCAGTGTGTTTCTACAGGACTGAAAGAGAATAATTTTTCTAGTTTTTAATACTTTGGTTAAAGTGATAAAGTATTAAAGTTACTGTGCTTGTCTGCATTTTTTGGGGAAGAAATACAAGTTAAAAGAATATTTCCCTTACTACTCTTACTGTCAGACCTCTTTTGGAGCTACTAAAGTTAATCTGCCCAAATATTAGGCACATCAGAGCAATTTTTTTGGCCCCGTGGTCATAAATGTGTTTTAACTAACAAATTTTATGATGGATTTTGTTTTAGAATGGAAGATTGATCACAGCAGTATCGAACAATACTGTTCAGATACATACATTTCCTGAAGGAGCTCCAGATGGCATCCTTACTCGTTTCACCATGAATGCAAACCACGTCATCTTTAATAGTGATGGTACCAAAATTGCTGCTGGATCTAGGTAATCTGTGCATGATAAGGAGAAGCATTGCTATCGTTCAAAATCTGGCAACTTCCTCGCATGCTGATTTCTTACCAATGAGATCATTAATCCACATACCTCTGAGGGTTTTAAAGTATTGCAAAATGCCTTCCAGGGGTGGAGGGGAAGAAAGGAATGAAAAGGACTTTAGGAAACAATGCTCTGAGAGATACTTGATCCACCAAATAATTTTAAATGGAAATCTGGTGTTGTGAAATAATTCCTTTTCTTTAGGAGACTTGAGTGTTTTCAGCTTTCAGTTCTATAACGCATAAGCGTTCGCCCATATGGATCTCATTGCAGCGTCAAGGATTTTGTTACTGTGTGCTAAAGATAATGTCCTGACTGTTCAGGATCATGGTGCTGCAGATGTATATACACATGCAAAAGTTAGATGGGTTCTAATTTGTGTGAGAGCTTTGAGTCATTCTCTGGCATAAGTATCATCACCATTCTGCCAAATGATAACAGATGACAGTTGCAAGACTCGCCTGAGGGGAATTAAATGCATAGTTAGTTAATTCTTACGGCAGCATGTTTGCTTTTACATAATATACTCTGTTTCATTGACAGATATGGCAAAATAGGAAGCAGGCAATATTTTTTTTTTCATTTGTTTAAGGCTCAGGTGATTTTTAATTGGATTTGGTGAACTCTTTGGGCAGCTGTAGCTAACCCAGGCTGTCTGCTTGCCTCTCTACTGGAATTTGTCCTCCATCCCCACAGTAGAGATGGCAGAGTGTTGCATCTGCTCTCTGGCTCCTCCAAGTGTGAATTGAACTAGAAAGCAATTTGGATGATTATACTGGACTGTGAACTCTGGCAGCTGCGGAGCAGACACAGCAGCTCCACCAAAACTGGGAGGCTGGACAGCTGGGGGCAGTAACCACTCTAATGTCCAAATCTGACAGGGATCATGAGTTTGGGCCCTTTGCCAGTGCTTGTTTCTGAGGGAACAGCTCTGCCCCAGGATCTGACTTTGATTAGAGAGATTAGGCAGATGGCAAACTCTTTTCAGTTTCTAAAACTTTTACAAAAACCCAGTACTTCTGCAGCCTGACCAGGGCCCTCACGTTATAAAAAAGAGCTTATAAGACTGTGAGGCCACCCCTCGATGAGGTCTTCTGTAACATACTGAAGGAGAAGGTGACAGCCATGGAGTGAAGGAATGCAGCTAAGAAGAATTGCTTTTAGTTGTCACAGATTTCTCCGTTTTTTACGTGAAGTCTGTAAACTTCAGTTTTATATAAGTTTAACATCCAGCTGGCTGCCAAAGTTCGCATGAACTATTTGAAAAATAGTTGTGTGGCTTCTCAAATAAACAAAAAATATCCTATTGCCTGTTTTTTTTCCTTTAATTTGTCTTGCGTTGTTTAAGAGGGCTAACATAATTTTAGTTGTCTTGTGATATAGCTTATAGACTTCCTTTTATGACTGTTTGGTTAGCATTAGATCGTTGACAAAACTGAGGTTGTGTTTCTGAATATAGTTAAAGTAATGGTTAACCCTATAGAATTAGGTCCTAAAATTAAATTTCTCTCTGAGGGTGTTGCAGTGAAGTATGAGAGGGAGTGGTACTGAAAGATTGTCACAGGAGCATTTTGGCTTAGAAGTCAGCATTGGTATTTTGAGTTAAACTGCAGTAATGTCTGTAATTTTGGAGGAGGGAATAAAGTTGTAAAAAAATCTGTTAATGTATCTGATACACTAAATGGTCTTAAAAATCCTGTTAAAAACATCACAAAATAAACTACTTGTTCTATCTTTTTTTAAAAACCACATGACCAAATAATTATAATAATCAATATCGGTCCCACTCAACAGATAGTTCTTGTTAAGTCAGCTCTCTGGTATCTAAGCAGAGGTTTTCATTAGGTCATATAGAATATTATATTAAACAGGTATATGGTCTGTGTGTCCATAATATCCTCTTCAAAGAGCAACCATATTCTATGAACTTTGACATGAACAAAAATTATTTTCTGATAGTCTGGCCTTGCTCCTATTGTAGTAAGCCTCAAGATTCTCATTTTCCCTTAGATCATACAGTGTTGAGAGCCATAACTTCCCCAAAAGATAGTTAATGCCCAGTTTTTATTGCCATAGACACATAGTTTGTCATTGTTAATACCAATGTTAATACTTTTATGTCTGTGCTGTTGTGATCTACAGTGACTTTATGGTCAAAGTTGTGGAGGTGACCGATAGCAGCAAGCAGAAAACATTGCGAGGACACGATGCTCCTGTTTTAAGCCTGTCTTTTGACCCCAGGGATGTTTACCTGGTAAAAACACTTTCTTGTTTACTTTCTACTTTGAATCCCCTTTTCCCTGGGAAAGAAAATAAATACATACTTTTTACAAAAAAAACAGTGACGGGGCACATGAGACTACTTCATTTCAGCTGACCTTACTGATGATGGAATGTGTGACTTGTTGCCTCCCAGGAGAATACAGTCTTTGCTTTACTACTCAGTTAGTGTCTATGTTCTTCTGGAATCTAATGCTGATCTGATTTTAGAGGGGAAAAGATGGCTCACTAAAGAAATTTAATATTAATTTTGAGCCTCTTTTGCAAATAAGCAGCTCACCTGAAGTATGAGTGTTTGTAATTACAGTAGCTTGGAGTCGAGTGCAATTATCAAGATGACAGTATTAGATAATTTTAAGTTTTAAAACAGTTTAAACAGGGAGGCTTTCTTTTTAAAACTGCCTATATATGATATGTCTGTAGCGTTGTTTATAGGGATTTTTTCAATTTTGTAGCATTAATTTCTCTATGTCTTTAATTATTAATTTGTTTACAAAAATCTCTTACATAGGCATCGGCGAGCTGTGATGGTTCTGTCAGAGTATGGAAAATCGCAGATCAGGTAAAAGGCCTGCCTTTCAAAGTTAAGCGTTTCATAAGAAATCCAGGGTTTCACAGACAGCGAGAAGAGCTGGACTGAAATAACCCTACTGGAATAGGGTTTTCTTTTTGGGGAAGAAATCTGACTACACTTCACAGAATACTTTTATCTGCTTCTGGGAGAAATTCCAAAGCTTGATTATGAAATGTTGCCTGGGTAGCTGTGGATTGTTCTTCCTGTCTGTGGAATCCCTGATTTCTTCTGTTCATCTTTCTTCATTGGCCAACATTGTGTATTTTGTCCTCAGCACATTCAGAAGTAACGCTTCTGTGTAAAGATAGCAATTGACATCAGATTCCTTATTTCAGAATTTCAGCTCATTGCTTTTGCGGTTAAGGAAGGGTTTTTATTCTAATTAAACAACTATCTAGGTATATTTTGTTTTTATTTATTTTTACCAAGCTTCCTATGAAATAATGAATAATTTTCAGGATTGTAGACTGACTGGTGAAGGTGGAATAATGCTCTGAGATGCTACACAGAATCTTTTATAAGTGATCTGGTTGGTTAGTCTCGTTAGGAACATGATTGCTTTGCCCTGAGATTAGGAAAAGATAAGGATTTCACCTGCCAGAATCACTGAGATGATGCCCATGATGATAATGTTTTTCTTTGATACGGGACTTTAGACACGATGTTGCTTCAGTGTCTCCTGCTCTCTGCCTATGGCACAAGTACTTGGTTTTCTAAGGACTCGAGGTCCAGCTCAGTGCATTTCAACCTTTTAGATTTGAATGAGTTTAAGGCTGTTGACAAGGGGCTTGCTATTCCACTTTTTTTTTTTTTTTGTTCATTACAAACTTCACAACAATTTCTCAGAAGAAGGATGTAAATCACAGTTTGAAGAACATAATTTATTAGAAATACAGTCTTTGGGCTCAGCTTGGTAATATTTGGCTGAAATAGTTCAGGGCCTGTAAGAAATCAGATTTAGTGAGAGAATCAGATTTAGTCTCTGCTCTTGGAACTCTAAGGAACTTGAAAAGAGGGTTTCAGGTGAACACTTTATTAAGGCAATTCTGAATATGTATGTGGGATTATTTTTGCTAAATGCCATTGACTGGAATAAGAATCCACTGGAATTATTCCTCTTAAGTACAGTTGAAAATGTACCCCCGCACTTGTGGATTGCTATTTTTTAAAACAAAAGCATACTTTTGATGTGAAATCTCGTGTTCCAGACTGACAGTGGGTGCCTTTTGGGGCAATTAGACTAATGGTGTCCTGGGATGGGATTGTGGCGGTATAATTTATCTATCTGTGCTGTAATTTGAGAATATAGCCGTTCATTCTTTATACTGCTGTGGCGAGATTCAGGCTGATGTGTGTCACCTTACTGCAGTTGATCTGGGTTTGACAAATGCATTTGGTTAGATTTCTCTGTAACCTAAAAATATGTGAGCTCATTTGTTCTGTACTTGATTAAAAACACTTGTTCTGTGATCTTATTTCTGTTACAAGTATTTATATTGTTATTAAAATATTTTTGGGAATAAAAGATATTTTTTCAGTTTGTCTTTTTTTTTTTTTTTTTTTTTTTTTTTTTTTTTTTTTTAAGGTTATATGTACCTTAATGTAAGACATTATTTCCATTCAGAAAATGGCATATCTTTTTTTCCTTTTCACTTTTTCCACACTTTTCCTTTAAGAATTTGTACTATACAGTAGATTTTCACAGAGCTAGAAAACTCATTTTTTAATATTTTGTTTTCAGACATGCACGACAAGCTGGCCGCTGCTGCAGAAATGTAACGATGTGATAAATGCTAAATCAATATGCAGGCTCGGCTGGCAACCTGGCAGTGGGAAGGTAAGTGACGTTGTTTTAGCCACATCTTAATCCTTCTTTTCTTTTTGGGAGTCCAACAGTAGAATTCACTCTGGACAAGCCCAAATTGCAGCTCTGGGGACTAAGGCAAATATTTGGGGTGAAGTTCACTTTTAGGAAAAGTAAAAACCTGGAAATGGTTACTTGTTTAAGCTCCAGACTGTGTTTGGCAGTAGTCCAGCTGTCAGCCCAAAACAATGTTAAACAGTCATGTTGCGCTGAATAGGAAGGAACATTGTATACGAGGGAAATAATCAAATTGCTCACAACAGAGCATCAAAGGAGTTCAGTCTTTCTCTACTTTGAGTAAATTTTGCCCTATCAGTAATCTTGCTCCGCAAATATTCCCTTAGTAAGTTGTTCCCTTTCTTTTCACCTGAAGAAAGAAGTTGATTCTGTTGTGACTAAAGGTGGTGTGGATACATGCCACAGGTCTCGTGCATTGTGTATGTACTGCTGCAATAGCACTATCTATGGATCACTAATCAAAATGGGTTGAGGAGTTAGTATAGGTATATAGATGTCTCTATAGCGTGTAACCTAGAACACCTCTGCAGCATCTGATAATGCAAAGGGGAGAGGAGGAAGGACCAGATAAATGCGAACCTGTATGAAATGAGGCATGCCCTGCCATACTTAAGTAAAGGACAGGGAATTGAGCGAAAGTTGGCCATTTGGAAAAATTGTTTTATGGCTTCTGTTCTTGCCTGTGATAATAATGTGGAAGAACCTATTAATACTTTATTGACATTCCAGTATACTGGATCTAAAGAGTATTTTCCAGTGTTTTCTCACAGTTCTTACCTGAATAATCTTGTTTCCCTGACTTAGCCTTTGTGTCTGTCTACCTGTGTACACTCTTCAAAATACCTGGCTGCTATGATAGCATTATGTATAACTTTTCTGTGGAAGAGAGGATGTCACCTGCAGTACAAATTGTTTCAATATCCGTATTGCATAGAAACAGCTACTTTTAATTTTTATGCTAATTCTTCTCACACACACACACACACACACTCTCTTGAAATGTAAGTAGTTGCCTTGCTTCTTTTGTGAAGCAAATTGTTAGAAGTCTTTAAAAAACCCAAATCCTAAAAAAATAAACAGTAACATTTATGTAGTTTTGTGAGAGATAAAATGAGCTATTTCAGGAATCAGCTATTCAAATAAGATTTATTCAGAAATTGTAACCTGATCAAAAGAGGTTTGGGGAGGGAGGGAAAAGGAGAACGTAAGCCATGTGCTCAGAACATTGAAAACTATTTATATGTGTGTGTTAGCTGTTTCATAAATAAGAACTTGTAACCTTATGGCGCAACTGTCATTATCTTCAGTTTTMTGCCAGAAAGAAATGAAGATTAAAATAAAAACAGGCATGCTTTCCTATGTTGCATGTGGAAAGTATTAAAGAACCTTGTAATTCAAGTTACTTTAGCTTTCTTTACTTTCTCAGTTGGCATTGCTAGGATGCTAGAGAACCATTAAATACCAAGGCAGTCACAACTGTAATACTTCTATTTTTTTTATTTTTTTACTTTTTTTATTTTTTTGAATGAAGGAGCTATGCTATTTGAATGTTCTGTCTGAAAGGTAACTTGTTCTCAGTTGTCTGATTCTTGTTTCCTTTGAACAGTTGCTGGCAATTCCTGTAGATAAAGTTGTTAAACTATACAGAAGAGAAACCTGGGATAGTCAATTTGATCTATCAGATACATTCATCACACAGGTAGGTACATAAACCAGGTGCTTGCTAAATCTTGAATAATTTAAGTGTTATTCTGCTAGAAATTATCTTCTGGACAGTATCTCTTCCCCCCCGCAACCCCCCCCTCTCTTGGTAACGGTTGCTCACATTTTCTATTTCATTTCTGATCCTGTTACTTTATGTTGGAAAACAAGGCAAGAGATACTAGGTGAATGTCAAACATGTCTTTATGTGGCTCTGGTTCCCCTCTTTCATTTATAGTAACCCACTAGATTTTTAAGGTCTACCGGTGAGTCACCAGCTGCAGCTGAAGAACATCTGTTTTCACAAATTGCTCTAAATACGTGGCATTTTAGGGAAAATGTCAAGACTATTATTTCTGTACAGAACAGAAATATCAGTTGTTCACTGTACATTTTATTAAGCTGAAATTTAGCTACGTAGTAGCCCTAACTGTGCCATTCTTTTGACCTCATTATATACTTGGAAACCTTTGGGTTAAAGAGGACCACTCGCCTAGTGCTATTAAGATACAGAACACACAGTCCTGGATTTTAATTTATGAAACTGTATTAAGTTCAAAATAGATAAAGCTATGTTTAGTGCCAAGTTTGCAAAATATTCTATGCTTCTGTCTAGAGTCAGGTTTTGTTTGACCTCATGACAGTGTTTAGTGACAGAAGATGGATATTCTAAAAAAAAA
>JAYKAV010001445.1:3009102-3038720 GCA_035582835.1 Phoebastria nigripes | reverse complement strand
AAAAAAAAAAAAAGTGTGCTATCTTTAAAGAATGGTTCTTGCGGGGAACTACCTAAAGCCAGCTCTAGTACAGGAGGCTGGATGTGATTTGCTAAAGATCGTTATTTTTTTTGTTTTTTATTTCTTTTTTTCTTTCTGTTTTTATCTCTATATTATGAATGCTTTGTTTTCATTTGTTTTTTTTTTTTTTTTTTTTTTTCATTTTTTCCTTAGCCCTTGAATGTTGTGGCCTGGTCTCCTTGTGGGCAGTATCTGGCAGCTGGAAGTGTGAATGGGAGTATAGTAGTGTGGAACGTGGAAACCCAGGAGTGCATAGAGAGGTATTCAGTGTTGTTCTGTAAATCCCTAAGTACATGTTTTTTCTTGAAACAGAATTTTGTTATCTTTTCTGTAAAACTTATTTGTGCAAATGTAGAACTCTGCCTCTTGAAAAGCTTTAATAAGATCTACAGGGCAAATCTGTAAGTTTTCTGCTAATGTTCCACTGAAAACAAGCACCCCAGGAGACAGCATATAAAGGCTCAGATTGAGGAACACCATTTACCTGGCCTCATAGATGGTCTTCCAGCTGGTGGTGGGGCTGGGAGCACATCCACAGAGAGGGAGCCAAAGCACACAGGTCAAAAGAGCCGTGTCAGATCTGGGTGATGCTGGGAGGCAGGGCCACCGCTCTGTCTAGACTTCAGCAAAGGGAGCAAGAGGAGGGCTATTCTCTTGTGCAACCCGAGTGAGGTCCACAATTCATAGGCTGAAGGGAATTCAAGGGCTGCCATATCATTTCCGTGTTCTACAAGGAAGCAGCTTCCACAAGAGTATGACTCTTGGTGTTAAGTAGAAATGTGGCATTGTTTTGCCTTCCCCACCACATCCAGTATGCACAGAAGTATGTTGATTCATGTGATATACTGTTTTCCTTTCTGCGTAGCTAGAAGGATCTGGAAACATTACATTTTTAGAAATAGAATAGGGAAGGGACATGAATGTGGATTTTGTTCAAATTCCATAGTCTAGTTTTCTGTGTGCAAATATCTTATATTACTTTTTAATCTAATAGTTGATTAAAGGATAGTTTTGATGGAAACAAATTTTCCTCACATCCCAAACCCCAAGATCATTGGCAGTAAGATGTATTTTCTAAAGGGAGAGGGAAATACAGATACATCAGTCAGCCATCCTTACCTGTAGGCAAAAAAGGACAAACTGACAAAATGCACTTTATCTTGGTTAGTTAAAGCATCTCTCTTTAAAAAAAAGAAAAAAAAGAAAAAAAAAAAGGTATGATTAAGTGAGGTAGAGAAGAAGAGAAGGGATGATTTATCTGTCTGAATATTTTGGGTAAGAAACATGATTGTTACTGTAATGCCTATGTTAAGAATTAAAGACAGATTATGTAAATAATTAATGGGAGGATTTTTTGTGAGAATAAAGGGTGGAAAAGATAGAGGATTAACTCATCAGTTTGGTACCAGAGAAACAACTGAATGTTCTTCTTATGACTGGATGGTTCTGGAATGTATGACGGCTGGGGAATTACTTTGTCTTTTCTACATGTATCAGGAAGCTGTTGTTTTAAGAATATGATTCTGTTTGATTTTTAAAGCTTAAATGATTTTATCTGTAGAAAAGGAAGACCTGCTGTATTTTTTTTGTAGTAGCTGTTTATTCTAAAGGTGACCTATTAATTATTTTATTATGTGTAACATCACTGTAACATCATTTTCTAATACTAGTAAATATTACCACCTTTTACAAAAGGAGGGGAGGTTTCTGCCCTGAGAAGCTTACTAAAAATCCATTATTTTTATATTCTTTTTAGGATGAAGCATGAGAAAAACTACTCAATTTGTGGACTGGCATGGCACCCCAAGTATAGGCAAATTGCTTATACAGATACTGAAGGAAATCTGGGATTGTTGGAAAATATCGGTGATGGAAAGAAACCAAATGACAAGGTGATCAGTACCAATTACTTCTTAAATTAACATGGTTATTCAGGTTACCAAATTATATTGAATGTTCTGTTTTGTGTGTTGAAAGTTCCCTCTTGTGTGTTAATTCATTTCTTGAATTCCATGTCCAGAAGAAGTTTTATGATGATTGTTAACCTGGTTTTAGGTTGCCAGTACATTGACAAAGGACTACAACGATCTCTTTGATGGAGAAGATGACGACTATTTAAATGGGGATATGATTGAACCACAGTCTTCCCCAAAGGCTGGAGCTAATGAAGATGATGCTGATGCTGATGACCTTATGCCAACTTCAGGCCATCTGAGACGGGCAATAATTGATGATGATGATAACTCACAAGGTACAGAACGAACTAATTTTCCAGAGCTCTTTAGTGCTGTTATTGGGACGATCTCTTAGCAGCCTCTACTCAGATATATTGTGCCTTATTTTTCCAGACAAATCTTGGCTGTTTTAAATTTTTTACCTATATTCTGTCATAATAATATGTATAAGATGTAATTTTTTTTTTTGAAACTTCTAGATATTGGGATGATAAAAGCTAATTCCAATCTTCTTGAAAAGGAAGATGACGATGATGATGAGACTGGTGGCTTTCCAGCTTTACCACCATCATCTACACAACAGCCTTTCTATGATGGGCCGATGCCAACCCCCAAGCAAAAGCCGTTCCAGTCTGGCTCCACTCCTGCACATCTCATGCATCGCTTCATGGTAAATCTCGCTGCTGTGTGGTTATGTAGATCTAGTTGCTTTGTTAATATTGATATTGTCCAGTTCTTCTTGCTGTGTCTTCATTTTAGTACTTCACAGTGTGAAGCTAAATAGTGGAAAGTAGCTTTGTGTTAATGCAAAGACTGCACAATGTTATGCTTTACATTTCAGTTGCTTTTGATGTAGAAATAAATACTTGGCTTTAAGACAAAAGCAAGCTATACAGTTTGTATCTGTGCTATTGAATTCTAGCAAATCTTTTTTTAAAATTCTTTTTTAGCCAGAACTTGTGGATATTTTTGTGCTGTTAAGACTTGTATGTTAATCATCCACTACTTCTTTCTAACTGCAAGTTCTTCGCACTTAATTTTGTAAGGAGAAAGATGGCTAAGCAATGAGGATGAAACTAGTTTCTGCCTAATTCAGCTGTTTTAGAAACTACAAGTCCTGACTACACAAGTCTTCAGTCTTTCTCCAGCCTCCCACCTACTGTTGTTTCAGATGAGAAAGTTATAGCAGGCTGTTTTAGGGCAGTATGCTTGATTTGTTGTTTTTGGTTTTTTTTTTTGGGCGGGGGGTGTTCTTTTTAATAGGTATGGAATTCTGTTGGTATCATTCGCTGTTACAATGATGAGCAAGACAATGCTATCGATATAGAATTTCATGATACCTCTGTACATCATGCAACACACCTGCCAAACTCTCTGAATCACACGATGGCTGACCTCTCTACTGAAGCTATTTTACTAGCCTGTGAGAGTACAGAGGAACTTGCAAGGTAAGTCACGGCCTTGCTCTGCAAAACCCGTAGCATGGAATTACACTTACCTTGTTTCAAATGTTTTGGCTTTTAATTTCAGCTTCTATAACTTTTTGAGATTTTTGGCTTTTGATCATGCTTTTTATTTATGGGACCACTTTCGAGGAGGATTTTCACATCCACCCACTTGAAGACTTCAAGAATATTGAAAGATGTATTTTGTTTCCTGAGGATTTTTTTTTTTAATCCCTTTTTTAAATATGTATATATTGGAAACTTCATGCATTGCTAGCTCAAAGGAAATTGTAAACATGAACAATAGTTTTTCAGTCTGCTCAGATCAAAGATAAATCATAAGGGCTATGCTATTTCTTTTCACACTGTTGCTAAGGAGACATGTTCGGAGATACCCAAAGAATTATAAGTGTGAAGAACACAAGTTTATGAAAACCACAGAAAGATTTAAGCAGCTGGGCCAGCTAGACTCTGTTCTTGCATTTAAGAACAATAGCAACAATATTTTATTGCCGGTTTCTGTGGAAATAATCTTGAAGACAGAACTTTCTTATTTTCACACATACAGCATTGTGATAAGTTGAAAAGCACCCTTTACCTTTAAAAGTATTATTTGTATGTATTGGTTGTCTGACTCTGAAAATTTCAGKTTTTTTTTCTCAATGGAAGTCGGTAATCTTATCAAAAGCCATGGTTTCTATGGATTGGTCACAGGCAGTTTTCAATTAAGATGGCAGAACTGAAGTTCCTAATTTTTCTTCCCTTTGAAAGATAGCATAATATGACAGACTTGTAATGAGGGCTGATATTCAGGGGTACCGAGCACCTTCAGTTCTTATTAATGTTAATTAAGCAGGACACTTACCTGTTTCCATCTAAAAAATCTCCCCTCAGACCTCTAAACTCTCTCTGCTTTGGGCTTTAGAGGCTCTAAATCTACAGTGCTGGAGGTCGAGCTGGCTCTTCTGTTCTTGAATAATAAGAGTAACACCTTTGCAAATGACCACATGTAATTTGTAGTTCCTTTCTATGACCATCACAGATTCCAGGTCTCTGATAAAAACATAATACATTAGTATATTTTCAGATACTGTCTTTTTCTTCATGTTGAGATATTTGACTATTGTTCTTTGTCTCTGCTGTAGCAAGCTCCACTGCATTCATTTTAACTCATGGGATGCAAACAAGGAGTGGACAGTAGATATGCCAAAGGATGAAGACATTGAGGCCATCTGTCTAGGTCAAGGCTGGGCTGCTTGTGCCACTAGTGCCTTTCTAGTTCGTGTATTTACAGTTGGAGGAGTTCAGAAAGAGATCTTCAGTCTCCCAGGTCCAGTGGTGTCTATGGCAGGACATGGAGAGCAGTTGATGATTATTTATCACAGAGGTAGTTTTCTCCCTTCTGTCTTTTTTGAACTGGGGTTTATGTTTTTCAATCCTTGTCTGTTACTGGCTTCAAACTCTGGTTAATTTGTATGTAATCACCAGAAGTATTTTACTTATCCTCCTTCTTCTTTTCTTCTTGATGATGCTTATCCTTCTTCTCTTCTTGATGATGCTTTTACTGTCACAACCCACAGATCTTTGACATCTGATAGCAAAGCCTACATTTTATATTGGGATGCCTAGATTAACCTGTGGGGAAGGGGAGAATTTTATAACAGTGACATTAATAGATTAAACTTGGATTTCAGATATGCCAGAACGAATTACTATAGGAAATTAAGGAAGTAGTTGTTATGCATGCTTTGTATGTCCAAAATGACAAATAGTTGTTTGTCTGACCGTGGTATTCATGGATAACCCTGCATTAGAATAGTTTTTGATTCAAAACTTAAATTTAGCCAAGAGACAAGACAATTCTTTTGTTTTCTAACATAGTCATTGAACAACTTCTTCCTAGGTACTGGGTTTGATGGGGACCAATGCCTTGGAGTACAGCTGATGGAGCTAGGAAAAAAGAAAAAACAAGTTTTACATGGAGACTCTCTTTCTCTTACAAGGAAATCCTATTTGATATGGGTTGGATTCTCCGCAGAAGGTATGAAATACCTGCATGAGTGACGTTGAGAAATCTTGACACTATTGGGGGAATTTTGGAGGAGAGTTTGTCTAATTAATGCCCTTTTAGTAATGGTGATCTTGGGACTTAGACTTTTTTTTCAATCTCCTCAATGCTAAACAAAATTCTATTTTTCTGTTCTTGCAATATATTTATCAGAAATCTTTAATATGTTTCCACTATGAATAGAATACACTTGAATGTTATCAGAACTTGTTTTCCTGATTGATTGCCGTGTTCAGCAAAAAGGAATAAACTGTATTAGTACACCATAATAGGCATGTTGAACTATCTCAGCAAAAGCCTCCCCAAAAAAGGTGGTAGCTTGGGAGGAGTTTTTAGGATAACCAGAAAAAGTAATTGTAAAATAACTAATTTTCTTTGGGAATCTATCCAAGTAGTAGGAATTTGATTTCTTCATAAAATGTTTTAAATTTGAACTTGAGTCAGTTAACTAGCAGTAGTGTTGACTGTCAGAAGGTGGCGCATCTTTCTAAGGAAACTAGTTTTTCTCAGATAGGTTGTACTGTTTGGGTGAGAGGATGTCATATTTGAGATACATAAACCATCGTTTCCCAGCAGTATCCAGCAGTTCAAGCTTACTCGTGTTGTAGTTAGTTGCCTGTTGGAATAATTGTTTTCATTTGTAACAAACAGGTACCCCTTGTTACGTGGATTCTGAGGGAATTGTGCGGATGTTGAACCGAGGACTTGGGAATACTTGGATTCCGGTGTGTAACACGAGAGAGCATTGCAAAGGAAAATCTGATCATTACTGGGTAGTTGGCATCCATGAAAATCCCCAGCAGCTCAGGTCAGATATTTCACAAGGAAGTGCTTTGTTTGTCTTGGTTTTAAATTACAGAGCACTTCTTACTAAGAGAAACTGGAAACAACTTTTACTACAGCAAGTGGCTAGTAAATATGCACAGTTAATGATCTAGTTCATGAACGTAATTCTGCGTGGATGTTTCACTACTAAATTGGTTTTGAATAAACTCATTAGAGTTTTATAATTTGTAACTGACTAATTGTGGCTTTTTGCCTTGGCTAACAGGCGTGCACACTTTATTATGAAATCACACACCTCTGATGCAGACACATTCATAAGACTGCATTTTGCTAGAGAAACCTACTAAAAAGTTATGGTTGCTATTAGGAATCTGCTTCTGCTCTTGATGGTTTTGGGGGGTTTGGGGAGGGGTTTTTTGTTTGTTTTTTTTTCCCCTCTCTCTCTCTTTTTTTTTTTTTTTCTTTTTTTTTTTTTTTTTTTTTTTTTTTTTTTTTTTTTTCCTTAGCTATGTTTTCCCTTTTTGTCCCTTTGAGAACAATCCAATCCTGTAACTAATCTTACATCATTAGGCATAGCTAAATCAGAACTGTCTGTTATTATATTAATATTTAAACTGTGGCTATGAAGAACAATTTTGTATGTAAAATTGCTCAAATACTTAGCTGAGAGTTAGCCATTACTTTATAAAATGTGATACTGGTGATGTCTAAATAACTCTGTTTCTCTTTATTGTAACACTCATCCTGGACATTTAGTTGCCAAGCTTTGTTTGTAGTCCTCTTTATTCAGTGATCTGTTTCCTTTTCCTACCAGGGCAGAATCCATCAGCTCACATATTTTACTGAAATATAGGCTCTTTTACTTTGCTAGTCATGCACAATTGTAGAGGTTGGTAGGAAACTGCATTTTATTTAAATTTATGTGACATTCTTTGTAATCCTCTGTTTTTTGTAATAAGGGAAATAATTTGATATCACTGATAAATGTCAATTCACTGGCTGTTTCTTCCTCCAAATTATTAAGTAATGTTGGCCTCTAGAAAATTCACCAAAAATGTGCAGGACACATCACATTGATGGGGTGGTCAACTGTGAGTCTGTCATCATGAGTTTTTTCATTCTACGCCAAGAAAGAGTGTGCTACTCTCTGAGTTGCAAAGAACATTTTATTCAAAGCCACTAGCATATTAAAGATAAGAAGGGAGGAGGGCTGTTGTAGAAACACCATATGCCTTAATTAACACAGATAGCCAGAACACTAATGCTTCCTGTTCTTTTTTTTCTAGTGTCTGAAACAGTAGCTTATAAAACCAGACATTTTTGTCAATGCTGCATTGGTGCTGCTGGAAATACAGCTCTTCCCCAATCAATGTTTTGCTTAAGCAATTGTTACCAGAAAGTACTAGTTTAAATATAATGAAACAATAAGCCTACGCTTTTAGTATATGCTTATCTGCTTCACCCCTTTCTTTTTTTTTTCCTTTTTTTTTTTTTCTTTTTTTTTTTCCCCTGTGTGTCTGAACACAGCACTCTCCTCATGAAGTCCAAAAGCCCTCATCAAAATAAATGGTAGATGTGCCTGCTCTTGTTCCAGTGGCCTTCAGTTGTTCAGTAGTTTCTGATCTTAATAAATTGCATTTACATTTTGTAATAGCTGTTAAATTGTGTATTGTGTGAGATAGAGATATGCGCCTGTTATGTGCCACATTTGGAGTTTCTGGTGTGAACAAGAGCAGCATGTGCTTTGCTGCTTTTAAAATCTTTTATTGGTTGCAATGTAAAAATAACCCTTTATAATGCAATCTTACATATTGCTATATTTAAGTCAGTAATTTAATTACTACTTTTTAAAGAACAAATCCTCTTAAAGTATCTTGCTTCTTAGGAGACATGATTTAGATGTAGAACAACTGGTGACTGTAGGCGATAAGGATTGTATGTGTTTTTTGTTTCCCTTGCACAGGTGTATTCCTTGTAAAGGAGCCCGATTCCCTCCTACACTCCCACGGCCTGCTGTAGCAATATTATCTTTTAAACTTCCTTACTGTCAAGTTACAACAGAAAAGGGACAGATGGAGGTATGGAATGGTGTTGAGTCCACAGCTGATAGTCTCAGATGTCCCCATAGTAGGGATTATACAAGATTCCTATTAATCATCTCTACTATGAAAGAGGGTAGTACAAACTCTGAGTAAGACATGTGGCTAAGGAGGTTATTTGGGTTCAGTGTTTTGTATAGCTTTTCTGGTTTGGTTTGGTTCACAACTGTTTCTAGAAGAATACAAAATAAAGCTGTTGGAGCTGATGCAAGGTTATATTTACACATAACCTATTTCTGACCAATGAAGTCTTTCTATTCCTCTCTTTTTTTATTTTTTTTAGTGGGTAGTGATTAATGTTCTAGGAGGCACCACATTTCGGGATCCAAATCAAGACCCTCTTGAACGTGCCTGTTTTTTAAGATTTTAGGCATTTTTTAGAACAAAATTTCTGGAAGATGTTTTTTTTGAAAGACCGACTAAGTGCTCCAGTTCATATAATCACTCTGAAAACACAGGCCTTCAGGCTTGACTTAGTTTCTTAAGGTAGAGGCTGGTTGAAGCAAGATGTACCTGCGGAGAACTTCTAGAAGAATATCTGTATTTATTCTTCAATTTTTTATAGGTTTAAATATTTCAGTCTTGTGGGGTTCAGCTGTAGTGCACAAAATAGAAATGAACATAAAATTCTAACCTCAACATTAGAGTCAGTTTAATGCTATTTGAAATTTATTCTCTTTGATAGAAGTGTAGATAAAAAGTTTCAATAATAAATAACTGTCATTTTTAGTGAATTCTCCTTTATTCGGTTCAAGTCTTTTTGTTCTTTATTTGATGGGGTATGTCTTACACACACACACCCAAAATAATAGAAGGGGAACACCAGGAACTGTTAATTTAGCTTGAGGGAATATGTACTTCTGTGTAGGTAAAGAAACAGATTATTCCAATACATCTGATGAAAACATCCTGGTTTTGAATAAGTTTATAATTATTTTGTAACAGCTAGCCTGGTCTAATAGCTGTACTAGTATTTCCCTAAGCAACAAGAGTTATATTGTCTGTTTACCTGTCTCGCACATGGTAATTACTCCTACAGTTACTGAGTTATTCTGGAATACTTCCAATTTGCTGTGGGACAGAAGTTATAAGATAAACTAATCAACTTGTTCTAGAATTGTCTGTCCTGATAGCATTCTGGTAAACATGTAGGTCTCGTCCTGCTGAAAGCCTGTAATATAAACGGAATTTAACATATATGACGACTGTTTGGATCAGGTTGTAGACGGATGGTTGTTAGTGTGGTCTACTTTTTCCCCAGTAGGCATTGGCTTTTAAAGACAATTGTCTACCCCTCACCTTCATTATAAGATGAAGGGAACATTTAAGTTGATAAAATATGTTGTAAATTGTTAGGCATTAAGTCATGGGCTGTTTTTTCCCCTCTGACCTCAGCATGCATCTTTCTCCCTTTTTCAGGAACAGTACTGGCGTTCTGTTGTATTTCACAACCATGTGGATTACTTATCAAAAAATGGCTATGAACTTGATGAAAATGCTAAAAATCAATCAGTGAAAGAACAGCAAGAACTTTTAATGAAGCTGTTTGCTGTAAGTACAAATAAATAAAAAATAGAAAGAATCCCTGAGACTTTATTTTGAGTAGATAGCATTTGATGTAAATTTGGATGCGATTCCTCTTATTAGAAGTCTGGCTAGTGACGGGCAATCCAGCTAGTTCACAGACTACAATAAGAGGTGGACTGCAGTTAATATTTTTATTGCTTATTAGTATGAAGGGTGGGAGGAAGAAGAAAAAAAAACCAAAAACTTTTCTTTGCTATGCAGCTCATGACTGATGGTGGTTTGTCTTTATTCATTCACTCCACCAACACCATAATATTCTGGTCCTAGAGTCTTGAGAGAGCTGTGTAACTGTGAAGTGTGTCACTCTCAAGGCTTCTTTTCTTTCAGCTTTCTTGTAAACTGGAGCGTGAATTTCGTTGTGTGGAACTTGCTGACCTCATGACACAAAACGTTGTGAATTTAGCTATCAAGTATGCTTCTCGCTCTCGAAGACTAAATTTAGCTCAGCGACTTAGTGAAATGGCTGTAGAGAAAGCAAGTGAGTTGGCAACAGCACCAGAAGATGAAGAGGAGGAAGAGGATTTCCGAAAGCATTTGAGTGTTGGGTAACACAAATTTCTGTGATTAAAAACCTGGGAACATTTTTACTGATCTGTTAACGTTTTGGTCCAGTTGATGCATTTTTCTGGACCATAGTTTGCAATGTATTTGTTATGAAGTAACAGTTTGTGTTACTCATAAATTGTACATATAAAATGATACGTTCTTGTTGATATCTTGTGAAGACTCATTAGTACCAGGATACTAACACAAAGGGAAATATTTCCACTCCTTGCTTACTGTATGTCTGTGTACAACAGCTTCAGAGGCAAAGCAGACTCAATACCAAGTTGCTCTAATTAGAATTTTTTCTTTCTCCCCCTCACCCCCCCACCCTTCCCCTAGCTTGTGCTGGTTTGGTTATTTGACTCTAACCTATTTTTTTTTCTCTTTGTCTCAGTCTCTCTATCTCACTTCATTCCACACCTATCTTAAAATCCTTCTATCTTTCTCCAGCCCTCCCCTCTTTCAGTATCCCATCTCAGTGTATCCTATTTAGTCTTATTCCATTCTAATTAATCCCAGCTCTTCAAAGCTATGGAAATACTACAGCTTTGCTATGCATTTTTCCCCCTCTCTATCTGTGCTATTTACCTTTCCTCTCCTACCTGCATCTGCTTTTTAAAGCATGATGAGGCAAAAGATGTGTGTGGTTTTTTTGAAAAATACAGATCATGCAGAACAGCTGTGTTCTTGCTTGGCCTCTGGATGGTACAGCTGTAAGGAAAATAATTGCTAACCACCGGTCTGATAGTGCCGAAAAAATGTCATAACGTTTTGTCAGAAGCAATGTCTTCCTATAGCAATTTCATGTGTGAAGTTTGGAACTTATTTAACCAAGAGGAAAAGAAAGTCCCTGAACTTATCTGTAGCCTTTCCCTTATTCTTCTGTGTAAAAATGCAGTTAAAACTCCTTTCTAAATGCTCTACCTTGTTCTTCTGGGTCATGAATGGAAGGTGTAATCCCATGTCTGTGACTTTAGCCACTTTGAGGGTTAAAATTCATCACAAACACTATATTGTTCTCAGTGCCAGATTAATCACTGACATTCTGGTTGAAATAAATGAACCTTTAGTTTATGTATACACAGATTTTAGTAATCAGCAAAGATTAGGAGGGAAATGCAAGAAATGTACATACTACTATACTGGGAATTTAGAGAATAATCAGACTAAACACTAAAACTCACTTCCTAAGCTTCAGACTGAAAATATGCATCCATGTTACCACCTGTGTATTTATTCATGTATGCAGAAAAGTAATCTAGTATTATTTGTGATATTGGAGGTATACGTGATTAAATGGAGATTACAGAAGGTGCTTTATGTTTCCATTTATATTTGCGGCAAAGTGTTCTGGCAACAATAGCGATGCACTCTGAAGGTGGCAAAAGGTTGCTGTTTCTGTTTGGGTGCTTGCTCTTGTGTGTGGAGCTGTTTGAAAGCCAGTGCATGTACTTTCAACTGAGTGTGAATTTCGGGCAGTTTCATAGCCCTGTGTGGTCTTTCTTAAAACTACATGAGTACCACTTCAGGCGACTGCACTTGGTGTTTCAGGGTGAACTGAAGTGGTTAATGAATCTTCATTTTATTTTTAGTAATCACCACAGTTTAATCAGAGGTATAATGCAAATAAATGCCACATGTTATTGTTCTTATTTCCTAAATTAGATAAGTAAGTTAGCCTTCCTTTGTTCCAGTTTCCCTTCTGAATGTGGTGAGCACTTCCTTTCTGATGAATTCCTTCCATATAGTTACAGCAATTCTGCCACGGAGTGGAGTCGGCTGCCAGTCAGAAACGTTCAGGAGGACCAAGAAATGGAAGATGCTGAGGAAACTGATGCCTATGAGGAAGTAGAAGAAACACGAGAAGTGCATAAACAGAGTAAGAAAAATATATTCTCTGAATGGGCTGGAAGTTACCTAGATGTGTCTTTCACAGGCTTAATAAGGAATTCTGGAAAATTCCCAGATAATTTGTAGTTTGGATAACTCAGCAGTCTATAGGACTATGCAAACAACGGGGTTTTCTGTCTGTTGTTTTGGTTTGTCCTTTTGACATAAAATTTAGGAAAGACAGGCACACCACCTGTCAAGGGGCACCACAAGTGAGGTACAGGAGGTTTGATTTAGAAGCCATTTATGTAAATAGAAAATAATCCCGTTTGTTTCACTGAGTTTTGAAACTCTGCAACTGTAGCCGGGACTAGGTTTTCTGCTACCTAGTTAGAACAGGTCTGGTAGTTTCTGATCTGTCTTATTTGGGTGTTGACATATGAAAAACTACGCAGCAGGAATAACGGGATGACGTGCAGTAACTCCTGCCTCTTAGCTCCCCGTTACCTGGAATTCCCTGTGGGAGATGAGAGGTAGTGCCTACCTGAGTAAGCGGGTGCATATTCCAGCCTGTGCCTGCAGTCACTGCAGAGTAACAAGTTTCGTGTATGTCATCTGCTCTGTAGCAGCTTGCTCGTGCATTGTACTTAGTAACTGAGGGACCTTTGCGGAGTTTTTCTCTTGTCTGATACTATTTCTAACGGACTGGGTCACCTTGTGAAACGGTTACTTTGGTTTCAGCTCAAGTCTTGCAGGAGTTGAATTGATAGACAAGTAGTTTTCTGGGCACACTTTAAGGAATAAGTTTAAGGTTTAGGGAATAATACAACTTTTTAAGTTAAATCTAGGTAAAGACAACAGATGGTTTTGTAAAAGTGTATGTACAATTTGAAAATGTACATACATTTGCTTTAAAATGCTTTAAAATATAGATTGCTTTACTGTAACTGGCTTGTCTGTTTGGGGTTTTGGTTTTTAACAAGTTACGCTATTAAATTTTATTGCACTTAAATACATACCTCTTTCTTTGTTCTGAAGGGCCAAATCCTTTCTCCAAAGGTGTCACTTCAGCAGAGGTGACTACTCCGAAGTCTGGTGAGTAAATCTCCCTTTATTCGAGGCTGAGAACTTTGTCATGCTTCACAATACCTGCTCCTGTTTTTATCCTCCGTTCTCCCATTACTACTAAAATTTAGTGCATAACAGTGGTGTCAAGTGGTAACTTGCACTGATTATTGTTCTCACGTTTTTAAGAGGTTCCCTATTCCTGTTGATGTCTTCATTATCTAATGATGTTCCATAACACTATGCTGATTGCCTTAGCTGTGCCAAATGCTGAATCAGTTGTCTGCCTGGCTATGTCATGAAGGCATTCTTTGGGAGAGGGGAAAAATGAGAACAATGATCAATTGATTGGTTTTACAAATCACAGGCACATTTATTGGTTGCACTTACAGGGCAGAGTTAGTAACCCTGCCGTAGAACTGTAAGTCTGAGCAGGCAGGGGCAGAATGCGACCTCTTGCTGCTTCTTGCTTCTTCCCTCCTGCCAACCCTCTAGCAAGAATAATAGGAGTGGAAACGGATTTGGGAGTGGAGGAAGCACTGGGTCTTCCTGTGGATTTGTATTTTAAGCTGTTGGTCCTGTGTGGCATTTCTGATGACTAATAATAGCTGAGTATGTATAGTATAACCTTCATGGGGTTATTAAAGTGTCTTTCTCTGTATCCGACCACTTTCAAGCCTGGTGGGAACTTCTTTTCTTTGGTGTGGAATAGCTGATGCCTTTGATTTAGTTCTCCTCTTCAATTTTCAATGAACAGAGGCTGAAACACACAAAAAGGAGTGTTAGCCTTGTTCTTTGGAAATGAGGCTAATGTTGTTTCATCTACTGATCTAAAATGTGCACATTGCTTCATAGATTTCTATATATGTGTGTGTGTGTACACACATGCATTTTTACCTTCTTTTTTCTTTCCTATTAAATAGTTGTAATTGCATCAAGCAGCCAAGGACGAGTGAATCCCTTTAAGGTAAGAGTTTTGCAGCTAGTTTGATTGTGGTGTTCTGAAAATCACAACAGATTATTATATCTAAAGTTTACAATATAACTACAACAGATACCTTGGAGGGACAGAGGAGAGGAATATGACAGAAAATAAATAAAATGTCTGTTTATTTGTTTTGCTAGGTGTCATCTAACAAAAAGGACTCAGCGGTCCCCTCAGCAAGTGTTCTAGACACTATGAGCAAATACTCAAAGAAAACTTCTTTGTCTAGCAGTCGAGCTGTAAACAAGCAGAACCCCCCAGTTATAAAGCCTCTGATTCCCAAACCCAAGTCCAAGCAGGTAATGTTTCTCGTCTTTCTACGTTGTTTCAGTGAGCAAAGAACAGTAAATTGAATATTACCAGCTTTTATCAAGTATGAAACCCTGTTGATTGAGTAAAGCATCTTAGATGGCAAAGTTCATTTAAGCATACTGCAGAAACTATAAAAGCACGTAAAACAGCAAAAAAAAATTTTTCAGCTGTAGAAGTTACATTCTGCACTGAATCTTGTGCTTTTATTTTAAATAGTGTTAACTAAACATCTGCTGTGCTGAAATTGGATGGATTAGATGCTATATTAATGCAAGTGATTATTATGTCTTTAGGAAAGGCTTGGGTTTTGTTAGGTTACATGGTACGTGTTGCCTGAGAGTGAGGTGTTCTTACCTTTCTTTTTTTTTTCTCTTTTTTTTCCCCCCCTCAATTTCTATAGGCTTTAGCAGCCTCCTTCTTCCAGGCTCGTACACCTAACTCTAGTGAAAAAACAGTGGAAGAAAGAGAAGAAAAAGCAGGAAACGAATCCCATGAAGTCAAAGTCACTGCGCAGGAGAACACTGAAAACAAAAGGTGAGTGGACACTTGCATCTCAATGCCATATTCCCATTTTGATAGAATAGCAAGTCCAAAAACTATTTTGTTTCTGAAGATGTTAGACTGGCTGAAGTAGCGTAACATCAAGATTAAAGTGTTAGCTCATCAGTTTTCACGTTTGTGAACTCGCTTCAGAAATTCAGTAAACTGCTACTTACGCTATACATATTATCAAACAAACCTGCATAAAAAACATCGCTTGGATTTCCAAATTGCCACATTACAATCACAGTGAAAGAACAGAAAAAAGCATTCTGTTCATTAAATCTTTCCCAGTGTGCATGGCAGTGTTATTCAAAGTAGAAGTTTTGCATTGGCCTGAGACAAATACACGTATGAGTGAATAATAAATGAACAATGCAAAATGTAATTTTGGAGCTCTAAGCAACGATTTTTGCCTTGATACTACTTATGCATCTGATAATGACCTTTGAATGATAAATGAAACCATGCTGCTGTGCCAGTTCCAAGTGTAGGAAGTACTTAAACATCTCTAGCAAATCTCAAAGGAGGTCTAAAAGCTAAGGGTTTTACGTGAAAGTGTAAAAGCTTTATTTTAACGTGTTTTTTAAAAAAGAAAACAAACAAAAAACTTACATCACCTAAGGAGCATGTCTCTTCCTAGCTAATACTCTAATCTGTCTTGTTCCTCTGGAGCAGATGCATTTTCTAACAATCCCTCATGAAACTTGCATTATTATAATCATGTTTCATTTGGACTTCATTTAACTGAGGAAGATGAAGGTAATTATTATTCATTTGGACTAGCATTCTTTTCATTAACCTTTACAGATAATGTTCTAAAACAAGTGGCAAGGAGAACTGTGAAAAGGATTAGCTGAAACATGCTAATATATGTGCTCTATTTTTAGGTTGATGGGACCCTGTCAGAAAGGAAGAGAACCATTATGCTTTGTCATTCTAAAACTGAAATGTTAATCTCCATATATATCACAATTTTAATAAAAATGCTTGACTTAGTCTTGCCTTGTCAGCATGTTCTTTAAGCATACTGCAATAGGAGAAAGCGAACTGCTGACTATATATATGTCTTTTCTTTCAAGAACAAAAAAGTCTAGTTAGGTGGTGTTTAGAAATGTTGGTTTTGGGGGATATGGTTTTCCTGTAACCTTCTTAAACAGACAATTTTTGTGTGCTTGTTTTAGACCAAAGACAGGATTCCAGATGTGGCTAGAAGAGAACAGAGCAAACATTTTGACAGATAATCCTGACCTGAATGAAGCAGAAGTAATAAAAGAAGGCATGAGTCGATTTAGAATGCTGTCATCAGAAGAAAGAATGGTAAGAAAGCATTCTCTAATTCTGTTTTTGAATTTTTTTCCCCCATGGAATCCCTTGGTTATTTTCGGTTAGGAATTTTTTCTTTAAATTCCACTGTTCTCCATCTTTGTGGACTTCAGTTTTGAATTGGGCCATGATCTATGACATAAACTTTATGAAAATATAAACTATCTGTTTATAAGTAATAGCAGAAAGCAGCTTTTCCAAAGTGGGGCATGTGAGAGAAACGTAATCAATGAAGAAATAACAAAAGAGAAGGGAAGGAGTTAAAAGTGACATAGCCAGGCTTAATTCATTGGGGCTTAAATTTGTTCTAAGGCCTTTTGGGTTTCCTATTTGTCCAGAAAGACAATTAAGAGCTTCAATTTAATATACAGGCTCAAATGAAGTACAGTTTTGAAGGAGAATGCAGTTACAAAAAAAGGAAAGCGAGGAAATGGTTCCTAACTTGATCCTTATTAGTTCTTAAGAGGAATTATTTCAGTGCTTCCTTATAATCAGAGAAAGAAGGTGTATAAAATAAAGTGGTGACTTTTGTGGCCTAATTTGTGGTTTTCTGTTTAATGATGTACTTTCTTCAAAGGTGTGGACTGAGAAAGCAAAAGGAGGAACGGTTAATGATTTAACAGAAGATAAAAAGCGAAAGCGTCCCACAGCTGATGAAGATGAAGCAAAAAAGAATCAGGAGCAAAAATCAGAGGACTCAAATTTATCCAAAAAACCAAAGCCTTTAGATCAATCTACAAATGTCAGGTTGTCAGCTTTTGCATTCAAGCAAAGCTAAGTAATGTGGTACCTTCTCAGCATCTGTTTTCTGAAAACATTAGGTAGTTCTGTATTGAGAAATTTGCTGCTGTGCTCAAAGAGTACTAGCAAAAAGAGTGCCTTGCTCCAAATAGTCTTTTAGAAAGTATTTTATTATCAGTTCTTGAGGGAAATGTTGAATCCACTCTCTTGATCTTTTGCAAGTTACTAGCATAAAGCTTGATAGCAAAACTAATATTAATGGACCTGTTACCTAGAAGCACAGTTCCACACAGTGTTGTGTAGCTGTGTGCCTCG
This sequence comes from Phoebastria nigripes, assembly GCA_035582835.1. NCBI lineage: Eukaryota > Metazoa > Chordata > Aves > Procellariiformes > Diomedeidae > Phoebastria > Phoebastria nigripes. The sequence goes on along the minus strand of JAYKAV010001445.1, from coordinate 3,021,060 downwards.
ATACTTATAATATTTGATGCTAAATACAGATTAGTCATTCTAGGGAGGATAAACGACGTCCAAAAGCTGTCCTGTGGTTTTAGAGAGGCAAAGTAATGGCTTCTATACAATTCCTTCTGCCTGCTGCAAACACTTGTAAGAGAAAGACACTCAAAGAAATGGGAGTGAGGGGAAGATAGCTTAACATGGTGCTGATGTCCAGCTGCATTTTCAACATCTGTGGCTGTGACAGTGGCAGAGAGGCAGCCTGATAGGGGCAGGGAGAGAGAACCAGGGCAGAAGCTGGATTAGGAAGGTCAGGTGTGCAAAAATGAGCCATTCCAGACTGTGCAACTGTACTTTCCCAACCTGTGCCTCAGCAGGGTCCAGAAAGTGCTCAGAACTTGAAAATCTCTGTATTGTTTTATGTAATGTTTGTTTTTAAAATAAAATGTGAATGTTTCTTTGTTTTAAGGTGGTGGTCGTCTTTGCAATTTTTATAATTAAACAGACTTCTACCTACAAGTCATAAGGCAGTTGTATTTACCTTCTCTGGAGAAAAGGCAGTACGTCTAATAAATGTATTTGAAGCAAACTCAAAGTTTGAAGCTTTTTTTTTAAGGATAATGTAAAATAATTTAACTCTAGCATAACAACTGAGACTGAAGAGTTCTAATTTAGGGTTTTTTTCCCTGGCTTTGCACATCCTTTCATCGTTTGCTTTTTTTCATTCTTTATTTGTCTTCGCATTATTACTGAAAAGGCAAATGACTGTCCCTTTAGAACACATTTTTAACACTGAAATCTGTAGTTTGAAGATTCAGTGAGATTTCTGTAAAAGCCACTAAATGTTAGTGTAAGATGTGTTTTACTAGACTTTTTTAGGAATTGTAGGTCATTTTGGAGAAAACAGCTCCTGTTTTCACTGTATGTAAAAAAACGGGGGTCATGATGTCAACCAGGGATGGTAAATACAAATAGAGAAAGACCTGAAGACCTGTCAATTTAAATGCTTTTTTTTCATCCACAGTTGTTACACATTTTATTTGTTTAATGCTGATAGTAGACAGCAAGTAATAATTAACGTAAGTAATAATTAATTTTCCGTATTGACATAATTCAGGAAGTTCAGGAGAACAGTGGCATATTATAGTGATCTTTCTACATTCTTTGGAAAGAAATGATTGTATCAGAGACTGGAATTTATTTTTAGGCCGTAAAGCATATTTCCACATTTGGGTGTATTGAAGAAAAATGGAATTGCATTGGTAAGAAGAACACCCTGATAGAAAAATCACTATGAGCTTCGTGAACTGTGTAATGTTTTCTTTCTGCTAGACTAGGTCTTTCTGATGACGAGTTGAGCATCTTGACCGTGGTGCTGCGAGATGGGCTGGGTGTGAACGGATGGCCTTTCTTTTCATCTACGTACATATAATCCATACTCAAGCTGAGCTGCCTGTCAGGTGCCCTTTCTGCAGGCCAAATACAAGAAGTTAAGTCACCCTCTGCAGTAAGTAATCAAGCTTTTTGAGTGACTCCTCAGGGCTTCTATATAAAGGCTGCATAAAATTACTTGAGCAAGATATTTATACCTTGGGCTCCGGACATTGAAGCCAGTTGTGCTTCTGGCTGTTGGGACCGTGTCTGTTGACCATCCCGCCCTGCTGTGCAGGCTGTGCTTTGCTTCAAACTAGAGGCACGAACCCGGTACAGTTCCTGTTCTACAGCAGAGGCGGGTAGGTATCCACTGCTACAAACAGCTGGTCCCACAAAGCATCCAAAGTCCTTTAGGCTCCTGTAGGAGGGAGGAAACATCCAAAGTAAACTTCCATGAGAGTTTTCTGAGAGCTGGACATTTGCAATCATGTAGGTCTTCTGAACAAACACACCGAAGGTCTGTTTGAAGGGAGGCTCCTGGATTTAGTGGATGGTTTCATGGAAATCACTGGGGATGTCGGGCACCATCCTGCACATCCCTGGTTCCCGCTTGCTTTTCTCCTGGCTTAATTTTTGCTGTATAATGTTTGTGGGTTTCATCAGACCCAATCTCCACAGCCTTGGGGTCACAGTCTGGATCTCACTGCTACCCCCACGGCTGGTTAGAGGCGGCAAAACTGTTTCCAACATCAGATTTGAAATTTTGCATCGGAGCTGTGTGTCTGTGATGGTGATTGCAGCAGTGGTTTTTAGTTATGACAGTTGCTGCTGTCCACAGCAATAAAATAAAGAGCCAACAGGGACTATTGAGATCATGGAAGCGACTACTCGGCTGCTTTTATGCTGGGAGGATCATCTCCCACTAGGCTGCTGTTACGTTTCTTTCATCAAAGATGGGTTTTGCTCTATTACACAGCTCCGGGCAGAGCTACAAATACACCTTCCATCACCTGCAGCCTTCCAGGGAGCTGCGCTGAGCCAGCCGGGAACGGGGCGCACTCATCCAGCAAAAGCATCGGCAGGACAGCGCTAAGTATAACTTTCAATTGGGGTGGAAATGAAATGCCAAACCAAAAATGAACAGAAAACGTGGAACAGATTTTCAAGTGAAAACAGTTTAAATCTCGACTAGCTGTTTTTCTTTAAAAATGATCCCCAAAGAATTTTATAGAATTTCACTGAATTCTTCAGAAATGCTTGTTTGTCCTGAATTTGCCATCTTTCTGCTGGAAACCCAGGTATTTTAGAAAAGCCAACCTGGAAACTGTATCAAAGGACCTGCCTGATGTTGGTTGTTCCTACGGTGCTCAGAAAGCCAGAGAGGGAGGATTGCATTGCTGAAACATCTGATCTTTGGTAACCCGTTCCCTTCACCAGCAGAAAGGCTCCATCCACTGACCCACGGCTGGGGCTCTGCTGTGATTGTGCTCTTCGGGTTGCTGCGTTAAAAAGCTTTGCTGTGTCTAAACCCAACCCTGACTCCCCTACCTGATTATTGCCATTCCTCTTCAAATCCCAGGAACACAAAGCACCTTCTCCTTCTCACTCTCTGTGTCTATCATCCTCTTCCATTTCATTGCGTTATTTGACTTTTAAAAAATCCCTTTCTCATCCACTTTTTCTGAAGAAGAAAGTAATGGTAAAAAAGTAGCGGATGAAAACAGATAGCAGGTGATGGAGTCTGCAGAAGAGAATATTGCTGAATATTTGTGCGTGTGGCGTTTTGTTCAGTTACCTCTGTTGCTGCTGTTGCTCCGTATCTAATCCAGAGCCACTCCTTGCTGGAAAGATGCAGCTACTAAAACCCAACAAAAATAGTCTCAAAATGATGGGTAGAGTCTGTCAGCTTTTCAGGGGGGATATAATCCAAAGTAGCAAACACCCACCTCCCTTGTTCTGCAGCTGACAGAGCGTTTCAAGCCCTTTATCTTATAAAAACATCTATAAATTACCTACTAGGTGTGCTGGAGTGTTGCTAACCTGTTGGACTTCAGAGGGAGTGCAGGACCCGCAGGAAGCTCGGCATTTATTCAGAGAAAGAACATTTGTACTACAAATAAACAAAATATCTGCTCACCTCCTAAAGAATATTTTCTTTGGCTTTCCTAGMACTTGCTCCATGATATAATTTTGCTACGAAAGAAAACAATGCTGCAACACCGCCCAGCCCAGCCGATAAAACCAACGCAAAAATCCTCATTTGCCTTAGGAGCATCGTGTTGCTGTATCAGGCGTGAGCTAAGGAGGAGGCTAACAGGTATGTCGGGAGAGGAAAGCACTCTTCCCGTGGCATTTTGTTTTCTACCTGAGCTGCTTACTGCTGCCTGTCCCTCGCTGCCGGGCTCTGACCCGCRGGCTGGCAGCCGACGGGCAGGCGACGCTGCAGCTGGGCTGCAACATCGCTGAAATAATATTTTGCATACCCTACTCTTAGTTTTTTTTTTTAATGGCCTGCAATGCCAAATCCTGACAAAAAAAAAATCTCTGCCCTTTGCATGCCATGAATCTGTGTCAACTTGTGTTATTTTGGATTTGGAGAGTTTTCTTTCACTGTGCTTTAAATCACAGCAACAAGCAGCCTCTGGCAAGGATGCCGAGTACGTGTGGAACACAGCACAGAGCGGTAGCTGTTTTCAAGTAAATGGTGTAAAGCTGATTGCTGCTTTCATACCGGGAGTTTTAACTGTTTTTGTTGTTGTTTTCAGAGTAGGTAGTGGTTCAAATTAGAAAGTCTATCTATTTGCAGCACAATATCTGACATGTTTATCTCAAGCATTTGGTACTGGAGTGTGATAGCAAATATTTTGTGGTAATGCAATTCCAATTAAGATGCTCATCTCCATTAGGGAAGAAAAATGTCTCCTCTTGGTTTCTGGGGATGTTGATCCATCCTTGGGTAGCCCCGCTGGTGTTGGTTAGGGACCCGTTGGTTCTCCAGGGATTCTGCTGTGTCCCTCACTGAGGGTTTGCATCCGCCTAAGGTGAAGTTCCTGTGGCTTGTTTGGCATTGCATTCCCTGATTAGAAAATTAATAACAGTTGGTTATAACTTCTCCTTCTCCCTTTGTTGCTGCAGGAGCAATGCCATCAGACTCAAACGAAGATTTGCTTTACGAACCTGGTGTAAGTTGCCTTCTTGGATGTAGCGCTCTGTCCCTGGCCTCTGCGGTTGTCACCAGCTCCGATGGTGCGCGCGGCTGGGGCAGCTTGGTTACTCCAGCTGGGAGAGTTTCTTACCTTGTAGGCAGTGAAAGAAAGTCRATACCAACAGGGAACAGTTTTGGGGTGGGAAAGTCAAGAAAACTCAATCMGCTTGGATGCTTGGGGTGGAGCTGGGCAAAGGAGACCCTGTGTTTGGACAAAACATCTTCTGGCTATGAAACGCACCTCAACTTCTTTCCAAAGAACATAACTGTGTTGGTCATGGAGTGACTCAACTTGGTGGTCCTGGCTGGCTAGTCCAAGGAGAAGACAACAGCAGTGAGAATTACCTGTGAGAAGGTCGGGTGTCTCATGCAGTAGAGTTTTTTGAAGGAGAACAGCGGACCTGGCTTCTTCTCTCTCCTCCCAGCTGATGTGCTGCCGTATAAATGCAATAGTAATTCATTTACTTAAAGGCAGGCAAAACATGAATACCTACCTAGGCTGCGAAAAGAGCCACTTGATGCTGGACTCAATTGGACATGAATGGCAGAGGAAATTTGCAGGAATAGTTTCAAGCCGTGTGTTGCCAGGGAACAGTCCAGTCTACAAATCGCATTATCGATCTCGGGGTAATAACGGTGAGAAGCAATCGAGGGGAGCGATGCGGGGACACAGCTGCTATTCCCATCTGCCCAGCACGTGAATCAAAAGCCGCCCTTGGTTTAGGAAGGGGCTGGAGGGACCTAGAGATTGCCCTGGCCGATGTCAGATAGCTCCTGTCGGAAATGGGGTCCACGGGAGCCTGGAGACCTGTGTTATATGGCTGTTTTCACGTTCTTAAAAGCATAAATATGAATTTACCTCCCACAGCCTGCCCAGGCTGTCCCTCTGAAGTTTTCCAAATTTGGGGGAGCAAAGACTGCAGGAGTCTGTCGGTGTGAGATCCTGTGTCCTTGCTCTGTGAAGGCAGGAAGGGAAAGCCAGGGCAGGGCAAAACTGCCTTTTTAATTTCCAGTTTCAGCTCTAAAATGTGAGACCTGACCAGGGAAGTTAAAATGCAGATCGCATCTGAAGAAGACCCCTCAGACCTTGGGGATCCTCTGTCCTTACAGAGCAACAAATCCCTCTGTAAGAGATTAGTATTTTAGAAGCCTGTAATCAATTTTGCTTGTTATTCCAAGTAATAGAATTAAACTGCTCGTGATTCACTCTTTAAACTGACACACTGTGATTCCAGGGACTGATAAATCCCAAGCTGTATTTCCAGGGCATGGGAAGGATGTCAGTAGGCTGCGACGTTGCCATCCATCGCYGCTGTGGGCTCAGCTATTATTTAAGGATCACATTCGGGTCACTTTCTGGCTTGATGTTAATAGCAGGATCGATGTGCATTGCTCTTTTCCTTCTTGAGCTGTTAATGATACACTGGGTCGATGCAGATGGTTTGAGAAGGTGGAATTCATCATCTCTAACTTTAAGCTCTGAGCCCAGTCCCGAATGCTCCGGCTTTATAGTCAATGGAGGAAAAATAGGTGTCTCTTGTACGTGATTTATCTCAGCCTTTTAGCAGCTGTCAGCGTGGAAATTGCCTTTGAAATACCTTTTAGATGGCTTCATCTGAACCAGTGAAGACTGCCCAGGGTCTCTTCATCCTTAGCCAGCTTGGCATGGAGAGGTTTCTTTCGAGAGCCTGCTTTCGAAGCCCTGAGCAGCATCTCAGGCACGCAGGGAACGATGCTCCAGCCCTTCCCTGCCGGGTCCCACTCAATGCCACCGAAACCGCAAGGAAGTTCGACCAACTAAAATGGGTCAAGGAGCTGGAGTCTGAATACAAAGCCGCTCCATCCTGTCCCTATTTTGTATTTTCCCTACTTTCAAAGGCGAGAGAGGCCTCTGATGGGCTTTACCACGGACCACGCACCCGCGTGCCCCCACCTTGGCACCCAGCAGCATCCCCTGGCTCTCCCAGGGACCCCCCAGGTACCCTCCAGAGGATGCACTGGGCTTTCACCTGCTCTAGACCTTATTCTAGACTTGCAAATAATTCAAGTTACAGCCTCAGGGCTTTTTGCACTCCCTGTTTTGTTGCTTTTTAAGAATCTCTCTTCAATCTTTGAACAGCGAAAATAACCCCCAAGCTCTGAGTGAGCGCAGGAGAGAGAAACAGGGCAGATTCCCTCTAGGAAATTCAGAGTATCTTTTAACAACATTGCACGGTACCGTCTGCTGCTCTTCTGTTTTATAGCCTGTGTTTCACTTTTTTGGGATATATTCAGAAATAGCAAAGAAAAATTTCTTGGGAAGGCTACATGAGAGTGTAATTAATAAGGAACAATCAATAAGATATTATCATAAGACACTTTAAAAAAAAAAAAAAAGGCCAAGCATTRGTGCTTCTGCTTACCCAGCCCATGTGGGTTTGTGTTTCAGAGGGAGAGGACTTCTCCACGGCTGGAAATTGGGCTGTGTCGTAACACATCCTGACACATATCTAAATTACCTAAACCTCATAATTCCACGTTTGCAAGTGCTGTTAGCAGAACTGCCGGCATCGGCTCCCGCCTGTGCAACCTGTGCTCAAACATACCCAGAAAAAGTGGTTTTCTGTGAATTCACACAGTCCTCACCCTAGCAAATAAGCTGGCCACTGCCCTTCTCTCCCCATAAATAGGAGGAAAATTACAAGCAACTCCCACAGCTGCTGAGTTCAGACTGTTATAAAGTCCGGGGTGACTCCATAGGGAGGTTTTCTTCTTCTTTTCGAAGAAAATAAAGGTAGCAAAGACTAGGGACTGCCAAGATACTTGGATGCCCTTTACTAACCCCTTTTTCATATGGATGATTGGGTCTCAGTGGTTTGTAGTTCCTAAGAGATGCTACCCAACCCTTTGAACTGTGTCAGCTTGGTCTGGATCCAAATGAAAGTGGTAGTTGTTCTGCTGAGCCCCATGAACATTTTTTGCACGTTTCCAGCAAGGGAACCCATCTAGCTTATACGGAGGATTTGGACATCCTCAGAGGGTTGCGAAATGATGCGAGGTACCCGGCTGCACCTCGGTGGGTGTCTGGGGAGGAGCGAGGATGGAGTTCAGGGCTTCAAATCCTCCGGAACAGCAGTTTCTATTCCCAATTGGAGCCCGGGGCAATAAAACCGCAGTAAAGCCTGGCTGGCTGCAGGCCAGCGCCGGCGCCTTGATTTCACCTGAGTCATCCTGGCTCTCTTCTGGTAAAACCTGTGATCAGAAACCGAATGATAAATGTGGAGCGTGTTACTGCTGCCGGGGTTTGGTTTTCTTCCTTTTTTTTTCCGCTTGTCTTGGTTAGATGTAGCTCTTCTGCCAGGAGGAGACAGAGGAAAGGCAGTCAGTCATGCTCCGTGCCCCATCCCTCCGACGGCTCCTTCCCCTCCGTATCCCCCTGGCAATTTACCATTTCCTCGGCACAAGGGGGGAGAATTTGCCCCTGCTGCCTTTCGGACAGATCGTGTGTAAAAAGTGAGGGCTTTGCTGTGTTCCTTAGCATCTCAGCCATTTATTTTGATGGCAATCCAGAAAATATGTTACCCACTTGCACTTGGGGTGACGGGCGATGGAGTGCACACCCTATGCTCAGCTGAACCTTAAGACTCTGTTTCTATCTCATAAAATCCCAGAATAGCTTTGGCTGGAGGGGATCTCCCTTCCAAACCACCTGCCCCAGCATTTATTTGTTCGACAACATTTGAACCCTACGTGGGGCCAGGGCAGAAAGGCCTGACGGCTGGTGTTGGCAAAGGCAAGCTGCACTCTGTCTCCCACATTTGCCCCAAAAGTACCTGGAGGATGCAGGATGCTCAAACCACTGGCAGGGGTGACATCCCAGCCAGATCCCCACGGAGGCCCCAGAATATTTGGTCTCAATCATCAGAGACGGCRCATTTCCCGAGCCACAGGTGGGAATATGAAAACATCGGGGCACATGAGCCACAAGGCAGGAAGGTGTCTTCGGAGCTCGTAGGTTTGAAGGGACCGAAACCCAGCCATGATGAAGTGGTAGGGATTGTCACGAAGGAGGATAAATCCACACCCGGGATCGTTCTGGTGGATGCATCCCACAGCCAGTAACTCAAAGCACCCCAGAACAGTTATGATGGCGTTCCAGCAGCACTGGGGAGCTACTGGGTGGCATGTGCCAGCATCACCCTGGCAGGAAAAGGACCAGCTCTGGAAGTTTGAGAGGATGAAGAGAAAATGGAGAACGACGCGGGGAGCTGCCGCACAGGGCGAGGACCCACATCCCAGCGGGACCCTCCCCGCCCATCCTCTGCCGGAGCAGCCTTGCCGCTCACCCTGGGCTCCCCGCACCGGAGCGATGGAAGGGGGTTCCCCTACAGCGGCCCGGGGGCTGACCCCCCGTACCCCCAGCCCGGCCTCTCTGCCGGCGGGCCCCGCCCGGGGGATCCCCGCCGCGGCGGGCTGAGACCGGCCGGCTCATGACACAGCGGGTGACGTCGCGGCGGCGGCGGCCAATGGCAGCGGCGCGGGCGGTATAAAGCGGGCGGCTGAGGGAGCGGGCGGGAGCGCTGAGGCAGCAGCGGGCGGAGGGCTGAGGTGGTGGCGGGCGGGAGCGCTGAGGGCGACGGGCTCCGCCACAGCGCGCTGCCCGCACGGCGGCCGGCCGGCCGGGCCCTGCCGGCGCCCATGGAGGCGGCGCGGAGCTGTAACGGGTACGCGCGGCAGGAGAGGCCGCCGCCCTCCGCCTCCCCGTCGGCGGGCGCCGAGAAGCCGCGCGTCCCCCCCGGCGGCGGCAGCGGGGACGGCTGGCGGGGCGAGCGGCCCCGCAGCGAGGAGGACAACGAGCTGAACCTGCCCAGCCTGGCGGCCGCCTACACCACCATCCTGCGCTCGCTGGGCGAGGACCCCGAGCGGCAGGGGCTGCTGAAGACGCCYTGGAGGGCGGCCACCGCCATGCAGTTCTTCACCAAGGGCTACCAGGAGACCATCTCGGGTAGGGACCGCTCCGGGCGGGCGGGTGTCACCCCGGGGAGGGCTCCGGGCCGGGGGCGGCGGAGGAGCTGGAGCCTGCTGCTTTGATACCAGCCGTGGTGCTGGCTTTCCTACTTTATTTCTTAAAATGGGTTTCGCCTCTGCCCTGCCACTGTACCGTCCGTCTGATGCCCCTTGTCAGTAAGTCATCAGCAACATGCGCTAGAAACACCTGTACCTCGGGGTCGCTCTGTCCTCTCCTTCCCCCGGTTTATTTTTTTAAACTCTATGCTGATAAAGTTCACATCCGGTCATAAAGTTCTGTGCTTCTGGTTTCGGTGAACAGAGCAAGTGGTTTTGCTTTCCCTCTTCTGGTGTAAAGCTCTAGTGCAGGAACTTCTTGATTGTACCTTTCTCCATCCCCAGCTGAGCTAGGCTGTGTTCAGAAGGGGTGGGAACACTTGCTTCTATTAGCAGACAGAGGTGGCTTGAATTTTCTCAGAAAAGGTCCTGTTCTGCTGATGCTTTTATCAGGTGAGGTTTTCCAAAGGTGGGAATGAAACTTGAGGAAGTGAGTTAAGGAGAAGGGAGGAGGTCGGGGAGATCCCTGCCCCATCTCAGGGTCCCTGCAGTGAATGCACGTGTAGAGAGGTACCCCAGGTTCACATCCCTGCCCCAGGCGAGTGTCTTGTCTGCTTGTTGGCTGCCGGCCCTCCCTGAGGGCAGGAGGAGAGGAACTGGGTGGGATTTGTTCTCTTCATSGCCAGCAACTCCAAAGTTGTCTCTTGGTTCCAGTGCAGGGTAAATCCTGCTTGAAAACTTAGTTTTTTCATCAGTTTTCCTCTTCTCAGCCTTTCTGCTACGGACTGTACCCAGTACAAACAGTAAAAAAGGGCTTGGGAAGCTGGGGAATTCCCCCTTTTGCTCCCTCTTACAGTAAAAGGCAAGTTCCTGTTGGTGCATAAGGGATGCAAACACTGTTAGTAAGGACCTTTGAATTCGAATCAGAAAGGAGCTGAGCGTGTTCTGCTCTCTGGAGTACAGCACTGGTGTATTGAGCCTGCCCCAAAACTGCATCAGGGTGTTGCATGAATGAAAAGGCTGAACCGTGCTGATGGCTGGCATCGGGGAGTTTCTGCCAACATGTCAGAGTCCTTTCCGTAAGCGCACTGTGCATCAACTTAAAGGTTGGCTTAAGTGTTTAGTTTCTTTTTCACTTCTCAACTGTTGGCTCTTCTGAAATCGGATTGCATATAACTTCCAGCATTAACTTACTCATGGCCAACTTATGTGCCAATGTCATCTCCTGGCTTCCCCCAGGAACAGCATTTCTGCCTTGACTGTTGTTTTGCCTTTCTGTCCAAACTAGTTTTCAGGTTCACATCTGGAAATAGGCTCTGGGCTGCAGTGGCCATCTTCTTTCCCCTCTTCCTTTAGCCCTGCTGCACGGTGTGTTTAAGATGAGGTTTCATAGGGTCTTGCAGAATAATCCTTTGTCTACTGGGAATAACTTTCCTCATTTGGGGATTGCATGTGTCTCTCTACTGCTGTAAAACACAGGAGGTSTCTCAGTCACCCTGCCAGTCTCTAGCAGAAGGATTTTTTAGTGATAGTTTCTGAGCATGAATTTCTATGCTGAACGTGGATGAGGTTGCTGCCCATCTTAAGTCCTGTCTTATCTTGCTGCCAGTTTTGTGTGCAGAGCCACACATTCCCTTAAGTTTTTTTTTTTAATAGCTTTTTTCTGCTCCCATGTGGATTCTCTGGGACCTGAATAGTCTGTCCCAATCTCTCACATACATTTCATTGAGCAGAGTAGTTCTGGACAGTCCCCTCCTCTGAATATCCATACTTGGAAGAGAGCTGTATTATATCCAAGAGTAGAAAGTGTCACTGCTAGGTGCTGTACTCTGGGACTGCTTCTTTCTTTTCTTTCTAGGAAATAAAATGAAGCTGTGATACTAACATTCCTTCCTATGTCAGGTGGGGAATCCTTTTACTTTCCAGCTACTCGCCTCTTCTTGCACAATGCCCAGCTTCCAGTCTTCCCACTCTTACTAGCCAAACAGAAGAAAGAGCTGTAGCTGAAGGACGAGTTCACAGCAGCTAGCAAAACGACTAGTGCATGAGGAGTTGGTTGGGAGAGTTGATATGGAAGTAACTTCCACTTGGGAGAGTTTTAAATACATTGTGAAACCTAGAGCCAACAACTACAAAGTCTTTGTGAACAAGGCTAGCTGTGGGACTGCAGCTCCTGCTATTTGTCTCTGCTGCAGCATCCTGATGTGCTGTTCACTTGGTTATGCTAATACAACTGTCTGCCTAGCCAGGCTGTGAACTAGACCAGGAACTGGCTTGTAAAAGAAGGGGGGGGAAAACCCAAAGCAAAACCCAAAACAAACAAACAAAAACCCACCAACCCCCCCCCCCCA
>JAYKAV010001445.1:2989668-3009042 GCA_035582835.1 Phoebastria nigripes | reverse complement strand
CCAAACCAAACCCAAATCCCAACAAAAAGCAGCCCTGACCTCTTATTTTCTCAGGTTAATTTTGCAGCTTATTCAGCTCCTTATGTGGAACTGTCTGGATAGGCAGAGGTTAAAGCTGTGATTTGTAGGATGTGTGTTGAGGAGTGTGTTCAAGTTTACCCCCCAACAGGCAGAAGATAACAGACAGTTATAGTAGCTCTAAGTCCCATCTTTTCATAAAAGGTTTCTCAAGTAAAAGCTCTGTGGTGGTGATTGTACAAACACAGGGCTAGAAGCAAAGTGTGTTGCAACAGGCACCTGTCTTCAGCTGGCCGTAGCTGAGCTCACAACCCTTGGATGTGGGTTGGTATGTGGAAATGTTGCCAGACTGTACAGCCGGAAAAGAGTGACAAAGATGAACCAAGGTAGTGAATGTTAGTAYAGATACTGGCTTTAAAATCAGCCTTTGAATTTGTCTGCTTGAGTATCTGCCTTAGGTAGGCAGGAGAAAAGCAATTCATTTCTGATGGCATTTTAATTTTCCATATGGGAACACAAAAAATGATGTAATAGATATATTCCTGAATTATGAAATATAGTGAAGGCTGGAGAGTGTAAAGTTGCAAGTATGCTGCAGGAGGTCTTCAGTGTGTAATGCGTGTGACTTGATCCTCGCTTGCTGTAGGTGAGAACGCAGGGGGTTATGTGGTTGGTCACAAAACTAAGTTACCTGACTGCCTTGAATGCTGCCCACTGCTCTCAGAGGTTAGTGATTCGAGTGGTGCCTTGCTCTTACTTGTCACTGAACACTTTTGAGTGTAGTCAGGTTGCTGGAACCTTTTGGGTATGGTGAGGGATGATGGCCTTGCCTGCCCTGCAGCAGTCTGTCCTCTGTGGTGGCATTGGAGGAGAAGACCAAGTGGTGTGAGTGAGGAGTTTGGTTTAAGGAACACATAAAGCTTTTGGAAGCTGCTGAGCTGACGGGTGGTTTCAACAGAGTCAGCAAATGGGTATTGTTTTTCTTTTTGAGCCTTGATTGATAATTCACCCTTAAGAACAAACTATTTTCTTAATCTTTTTGGTTACTGTGTGTCTGGGAACATAATACGTTTGGGGCGTGGTTAAATGTGCTGGACATTTGATCTCCTTTCCTGGCTGTTGTCACTTTGCTTCCATGACACCTGATTGTATTTGATTTTTGTACTTTCCATGGCTTAACTTTGTAGTGTTGTAGGGAAGACTACATCTAAATTCTGTCCCTTCTCTCCGTTCAGATTTACGTGAGTAGCAGAGAAGCTGATTCTGCTTTCCAGCTTCCACTGTGTGTGTATTTCCTAGCTTGTTTTCAATACTGCAGAGTAACAGTGTTCCTGCTTTACCCCTTATTCATCTCTGCTATCTGTATTCTGCAGCTGGTCAGTATTGTATTTCAGAGCCATTAGTAGAGTTTACTTGCTAAATGTCTAAATCTGGCTCTCTGTTCTTTCTAGATTGTCTTTTATTAATCCTGGCTTTACTAAAGGCCTCAACCTCTTTCTTTGACAAAAYGTATTCAAATGTATTAATCTTGCTTCTGTAGTACTAGTCATCAAACTTTCATTGGAGTAGCCAGAATGCCTTCAGTGATTTCAAATAAAATCCACCTGGGGACCAGATTAAAAAATGCTAGCAGTTCACACTTGGGCATCTGTGTAGACTAACAGCCATTACAGCAGAAACCTCTTAATGTATTGGTAAGGATGGCAGAGCAGACAAGATACCAAAAGTTTTACTTTTTCCATTTCTTGCAGTGCTTCTGCACGAGCATCCAAGAACATGTTTTCTTTTCCAGGGTCAGATCTATCAGCTTCATACTACTGGGAGTAAATTATATTACAAAAGAGTAACCTGTCCTCTTGGTTAATAAAGGTGAGCAGGACTGTTGATAGCCAGTTGCCTTTAGCTTTCTTATAGTTGGTTCAGGGAATTGCCTGCCACACAAAGACTAAACCCTGAGAGATCTGCCACACAAAGACTAAACCCTGAGAGATCTGTCCTTCCTTTTACTAAAGGCTTAATGTAATTCTCAGAGGTGCTGTCTGTGAGTCTATATATAAATACTACAAAGCACAAGTGTGTGCAAATGCAGTAAATGAGTGAATAAATGGAAATACAAGATTGCAGACAGTACTAACTTGTAACTGAAGCTGAAGCCTTCAGAATCAATTTTGCTAAGTGGAGCTAACTGATAAATTACAGAAACAGTGTCAGTTACAGTGAGTGTCAATGATGCTAGCTTCGACRGATAAATCGTAAAGGAGTTGGATCTGATTGTGTAACCCTGTAGGAAGCATTAGGTGCAGGGTTGAACAAGCTGCCCGCGTCTGCGGTAGGAAGTTAACTTGTTTTCGTCATCCATAAGCACTCTAAGCAAAACAGCATGTTCATTAAACAGTGTACTTGCTGGTAATGGTGATAGTTGTTACATGAATAAAGGCTGGAAGACTTTTCTGGTGGGTATGTTAGCCTTCAAGCATGTTGGCAGGTTCAGCTGTCCTTTCAGCATGTTTAATAGGGAAATGAAAATCAGAAATACTGGAAGAGGATAACTTTGCTTTCTGAACCTCTGTGTTTGAAAGGCTGCATGTATTTGCCTGGAAGCTAAGTGACTCTACTGTGCAGCTTTTATTTTAAAGCAAATAACAACTAGTTAGGTCTCATACAGTAGATTAATACCTGCTGAACTGTGTGTATGTTGCTTTTCCCCTCTCACTAGTTTATGTGCTTTTCCTATGGTGAAAAAATGTAACCTTAATACTCTTTTCTTCATCTTCTTGTCTGTGTGGATTTGATATTTTGACAGATGACAACAATGGTGTAAGCTCATAAATTTTTCCAAGCCTACTCAGTTTGCTGTGGATGAGAGGTGCTAAGCATCGCTACGTARAAATAGACAGGCAGTGCCTTAAACAAACAAGGCTGTTTGATCAGCAGCACTGCCCTTTGCTAAGAGCTAGTGAGTTACTTCATTCCTTCCTGGAAACAAGGCACTGCTAGTTCTCTTGCTTCTCATAGATGCAACAGCCTAACCTGTTAATAACTTAAACATCAGCATTATTGTGGTATGGCCATGGCTTGTTTCTTGTAAACCAGAGGGTGAGAGATACAGGGTTGTTCAGAGTAAGGTTCTTGGGGGTTTCTTTCCTCAACCTCTACCCTCACATGAGTGAAGCCTACCATGCTGAAACAGGTACTCAACRCAGTGAAACTTCTGCTGGGAACTAGGACTGTAGGACTTTCCAGGATGATCTCCCCTGCCCGTTAATGCTCAGGTTTGTTTGGGGTTTTGYTGGGAATTTATTAAATGTCTTAACTTCTTGGATCTTACCTATTAAAGGCTTCTGATCTCTTCATGTTGCTTTTCCAAAGTGGTGTTTCATCTCCTCTGATTTTCCTTTGTTTCAACTTCAGAAAGAAGTGTGGATGGGGGGGACTTTCAGCACCTTCTATGACATGAGACATTGAAATGGTTATTGAAATCCTGATACATTTTAATGAGCATCTCCATAACCCTGCTTTCCCACATATTAATAAACCTCCTGGCAGACGACAACTTCTAGAACCTAATCTTAGCTTCATCTGAGAGTCTGCAATAACTGATCTTTTATGAATAGACTTGAGTCTCACTGCGACATGGAAAGTGTCTTACAGGAAAATAAATGAATCTGTACAAATGATGGCTAGAATTAGTTGAATAGCAATAATGCTTTTCCTCCATCTTTGTTTTTATGAAATGTGCCTTAAATTACACATCTGGTTCACCTTTCTTCTGGTAACTGAGGAATTAAGATTTGCTTCTGAAGCAAATGTTCCTGTCTGAATGTCTGTTTCTAGTCCTTTGGTGTGGCAGTGGTGAAATCTGAAATATTAGTAATAAACTTGTAAATTCTTTTGTGTCTGAGGTTTCTCTTGGTTCCTGTTAGGAAGGTATGTTATGGCAAGGAAGCCACATAGTGCTCATTTAATTTTCTCTGCAGCTTTTGAACTCTATTGCCTATTTAAATAGTAATGTGGCATCTTAGGCTGTGTCTCTTTCTAGAGCTCTTCAAGACTTCTTGAAGCAAATGGCATACCCAGACCACCATTCTTAGCAACCTGAAGTCATTAACTTTTTGCAGCAGTACAAACTCTCTTTATATGAATGAGTGTTTTTGTAGCCTGATTCTCTTCTCTRTATGCATAATAAATTCCTGGTACCTTTTTAATACTGAAAGGCTGCAATAATTTTCTTGTTTCTTGTCTGGAATATTTTCTCTAACTACAGTTATTCTGTAGTGTCATCACAGGAATAAATAAAAAACTTCAGTTTTGACTCCACATCTTACTGTTTACCCAGCAACAACTGAAAGGTTTATAGCAATTTCCTTCCAGATTTAATTCTGACCCTGTAGTCAGTTGGTTTCCCTACCACACATTCAGCTCCGGCTCTGTCAACTACATCTGTCCTCAGACGAAGAGGAACTTCTTCCTGAGAAAGACAGTCAAAGGTATCTGCCAACATACCTTAATGAATGGTTAGCCTTTGGTCTCTGGCTCATGGCACTGCTGTTTTGGAGTATCTTCCAAACCACAACCTGTTCCTAGTTCATGCAAGGTCCCCTGCTGTTGGTTTTGGTGTAACTCAGTCTGTGTTCCCGGGAGAGCAGAAGGTACCTGACCTCAGCCTGTACTTTAGTTTGTCCAAGCTAATGGGCATTGGTATGGTGTGGCTTGCCCCACCACCCTCATAGGATGTCTGCATCCCTTGGCCTGAACCCATTCCTACGATGGCCTCAGTTGCCTGCTGCAACTTATGGGACTTGTGGGTCACCATGGAGAGCATAGGGGCTGTCAGTGAGGACAGTCTGGAGCTGTGTAATGGGTATCAGGAGAACCTTGTGCTTGATGTCTCTGCCAGGATGCATGAGGTCAAGGAACAGTATTGGGCAATGTCTGAGACTGCCTTCATCCTCTTGACACTGAACAATCCTCAGTCTGACTCCTCTGAAGTGGAGCAGTGGGGCAACTTAACACCACGGGGAAGTACTTTAACTCACAGTGAGAACAACCTACATCACTTCAGTCTTCTATCTCTCRGGCGTAGTAAAAATGGGACACCTGAAGTGCTGTGAAGCTGATGCAGTGCTGCTCTGCAGAGTGCTGCCATCCTTCATTCCCTTCACCTACTGAGCCAGCTGCTGGGTGGGCTCTAGCTTCTTTGGTTGCCAGAGGTGCTTTTGCTTTCCTGTGTCACATTAAAGCCATGCAAATAGTTTCTATAGCAACAGGTCTTTTTGCTTAGCTCTGACGCAAAATCCTGAAAGGTCTTTCTCATTCTGTCTTCATCCAATTCTGATTTTTTGCTTTTATCAACTCTTTTTGAAGATAAAGGGGAAAACTAATTCTGCTCTGTTTCAGGAGTTAACTTGCACTGGAGGTGACTGTCCATTTTTAACAGCCCACCGAAAAAGCAGACAAAGTTAGATAAAATGGTATTGCCTCCCTGCACAAAGCATTTGAGTTTCTGCCAAACAAGTCTCTCCTGTGTAATTACTGAAAACAAGTGCTGCAGTGGGACATAGCACAGTATCTTGTCACAGCTACTTATACCTAACTCTTCTTTTGCCAACACAAGGCTTGGATTTCAAAGGGGGAGGTATAGGGATAGGCAGGCTTCAAGCTATGCTTATTTTCAGGAGAACACGCTTGTGAAGTGTGAGCAGGAGGGACTGGAGCAGGATAGGGGTGACTGGGGCTCTCTTAACACCGTGGCCATTTACTCAGGTAGTGGCCTTCAGTCTCACATTTTGTTTTACCTTTGTCTCCCTGTATCATCTGGCAGTTGTGAAGGGGTTCTTGGAGAGGCTAACACTAAGCTGGTTTCTTCCTTTATGGGCTCTGGCCCTCCTTCTCAAGGAGTAACTGGTGCTGGTGCTTAAAATCAGCACACCTTGCTGCAGGCACAACTGCAGAGATTATGCAGCTGAGCAGGTATCATCTGTGATCTGGCTGCAACTTGCCACTAATATTCAATGAACCTAAGGTGCAAAATTRGCAAGACCTGTATAAATGAGAAACACCCCACAGCTCTGGTTATATTCTTGATGCACGGATCTGTTTGCTTACACACCTCTAAAACTCCCATGGCTGTGAGGGGGCATTGGCCAAACTGCTGTGACTCTGGGCTGTAGCCTAAGAGGGGATATGCAAGAAGGATGGATGACCTTTTGATTGCTTTAGCTGTGAGAGGGATGCATTTTGTTCCTGAAGTTGCCTGTGTGGTACTTCACAGGTCACTTAACCTTCTTTTTCCCCCAGCTTTAAAGTAGGGCTAACAGCTGTCTCCATGATACAACACGGCTCTTTGGGATTCCAGTAATAGATTCCTTAGATGAAGTTTGTAAGGATCTATTAATATATATTTTATACATGAATAAGTGTGTATATGCATATATATGAGAATTCACAGCTGAAGTACCTTCTGTTGTGGCTTTGGCCTTATGCTGCGTCACACATTACCATGACTTAATGAGAATGTGGCCATTTTTGATTGTTCTGAACAGTCTGCTTCGAGTGTGCTGACGTAAATCCATATCTAACATCAGGCTCTGATATGCTCCTGGCAAGGCTGGTATGAGCCAAGCTGGTGGTCTAATAACAGCAGCAGTCACTCTGGAGATCCCTTGTGAATCTGTTTGCCCAACGTTATTAAAACAAAATCCATAGTAGCAGGTTTTGTGAAACCACTGTTTGCCTTTCTGCTGTAGAAATGGCATGTCTGCAGAGTGCTGTGGGAGGGAGCTAAGAAACCAGACAGCTGCTCTGTCTCCCCTTCCCTCTCCTTCTGAGCCTGCTCTGTTTTGGATTTTGGCTATTCCTGGCTGAATTCATAGTTATACAGCTGCATGATGCTCCCCATGTAATCAAAATCTTCTCCAGCAGTGTTTGGTATAAACTAGACTCTGAAATTTGAAGCACAAAATCATGTGGTTTTACAGAGTTGTTTCCTGGCCTCTTTTGTGCCCTGCTCTCTGACCTGATCAAAAGCCTTCTGGGGTTCAGCCTCGCTGTCTTACGGGTTGCCAGCCCTTCTCAGGAAAGAACGTGCGTCGCAGGCAGAACATCTTGCGCACAGTTTCCAGGGTTACCTGTGTAGTGCTGATAGCAAGCAGGAAATTAAAATGCTCCATGATGATACGTTATCGACAACAGATGGTGGCCATTAGGTGTACGTGCATGTCAGGGGAAGGCATAAAGGCAAGTAAAGCAGACACAACTATTAGATTTGTGTAATCGCCACTGCAGGTGCTAAGCTGCACTGGGGATGAAGCAGGGCAGTCCCTGAGCAATCTGGTTCCCCTTCTGGCCATGGTGTATGTGACTGGTTCCTGGAAGTAACTCCAAGTGGTCAGCGTGGCTTCAAGCTTACTTGTTTGCAGAGTTCCTTGTTCTGATTACCAGCCCTTCTGTACAGCTAGTTCTCTCTTGCTATTCTCTTTCTCTGTCTTGTCTCTCTTCTATACAGCTCTTCTGTCTTGTCCTTCAAAAGGCTGTTCTAGTTTTAACCTCTAAGGATGGTCCAGCTGCCTGCAGTCTTTGTGGAGACTATAGTGATCTGCTGTAACCTGTATCAGGATTGCTTGACGATGTGTCAGGGGACTGCTAAATCTGGAAAATCAACTGAGGATCTGTTCTGCTGAGCTCTGAGACTAGCAAAGTGTCACATTATATGTTCCTTTTCTTACTGACCTGTCTCTTCTTCCTTCTGTCTTTGTGGGTTTCTCCACCTCAATTCTCTGTTAACTCTGAGATGCAGAATTAGGCCGGAGTATGCATATGCATGCCTGCTTTCAGTTCAGGACAGCAAGTCTCTCCCCCATCTGTGAATTACRGGTCTGTCTCTTTGACTTTTGTGTATGCCTAAACAGCTGCTGGCTGGTGTGCTTCGGGATGAAATAAGAGTATCTTATTTGCATACAAAGCCTCCTTGAAGATAGCGATGCTGCTGTTGAAGTGTTCGAAGAAACCGCCATGATGGCTTAGCTTTTCTCAAACCTGAGGCTCAACTTTGCTTGTGGTATGTGGAAGCGCTAATGGAAGCCCACTCTGAGATGTGCTCTCCTCCTCAGCACTGGCTTTGTCAGCTGGAGTCTTAATTGCTCTTAAGGTGTCAGTAATTCTGCAAAGACTAGACTCATTCTTACCTGGGCTCAAACTATTATTTAAATAAAACACTATAGGCTGACTTCTGGTGTAGCATGTAGGTAGTCTGACATAGCACTGTGGCAATTGTGTGATCGTATGCAAACCAAAGTGTACTTGTGATGTTACTCCTTACTTGCCTCCCATATCTTAACCCTAAAATCTGTAGTTCTGAGAGCATTATGCTCTTGCTACAAGCTTTCTCAGATACTGGCTGGAAGAACCTTCCATGCTTGTGCATTTTTTTTTTAATGCAAATGTTTAATTTCAGATGTGCTGAATGATGCCATCTTCGATGAAGATCATGATGAGATGGTAATTGTGAAGGACATAGACATGTTCTCATTGTGTGAGCATCACCTCGTTCCATTTGTTGGAAAGGTAACTCTTCCTCACAAAACAAATGTGGGAATACATGATAAAAGACCTAAAGTATATGTAAAAGATTTTGTAGCTGTAACTACAAAGCTTTTAAAGCTATAAGTATTTACTGCTTACGGCTATGATTCTAGAAGTTAATTTTCAGAATACAAATAAGGAAGACCTCTTTAATGTGAGTTTTATTTGGATTTAAGCTCCTAAAATATAATGCTCAACCTTTCCTAGTCTAAGTAATCTAATGGTTTCTGACATTTCATATCAAAGCTCTTCTTCGTGAAGCGGCAGCAAGCCTTGAGGGCAGACATCTTGATATTAAACCGGCTGACCCTGCATGCTGGCTCTGTCATGGATTTAGCTTCTGGCTCAGAGCTACCTAGTGCACATTCATCTCGGGAACACTCCCGTGAGTGGAACAAACTTCTGATTAGCAGCCCTGACTTAAATAAGCAAGCCTGCTCAGGGAGGGGGTGGACAAAACTGACTAGCAGGAGGCTGCTTAGGTTGGGACTCCCATGAAGGGGGCTGGTGTTTCAGATGGTGTTGAAATTGTGATGCCAACAACTTTAAAAATAAAATAAAAATTCTCAAGTTAACCACCGTTAAACGTGATGAAGAGTTCAGAGTGGATAGTCCCTTCTGCACATCTCAGCCCCCTCACTCCCATATCAGCACAGAAGGGTGGAGCTTATTCTGATCCATCTGTTCTACCATAAAGTACTCACAGGCCAGAGAGTAGCAAGTGCTTTTGTTGTCTGTAAAATTCGACCAGTACCACATATGTTCCAAGTAAACTGTCTCCCAAAAATAAAATCCCCAACAGAAACCAGTCGTTTATTTAGTTGAGTCAACTCAATTTCATCTGCTTTCTTTTCTTACTGCTAGTATTTTATACTGGAAAACAAGGTAACTTCTTTCTCTGTGCAAGCTTTCTATTTTGCCTGTTATTCTTAGTTACACGTACTGTGTATATTCTCTTCGTTACTCCTGTGGCAATATATGCATTCTTTTTACATCTAGCTGTTTAGCCTGTGTGGTTTGGAGAAATCTCCTCGCAAACACCGAATTGGTCCTGCTCGTATAATGGTCTGCTAAATGACTTGGTATGGCTCTAAATATTCTCAGACTAACCATTCACCTGTTGGGTACATCAAACAGGCTGTAAATACTGACCAGTAGGTCTTGTATTTGCAGTTCTATCTTAAATGAAATTAAGAAATTCACAAAAATACTCTGTGGGGAACAGGATTCAACACTTATTTCAAAGTTATGTCTCTTACTTTATCTGAAATGTTTCATGTCTTTTCAGGTGTCAGTGGGTTGATTACCCAACAGAAGTGATAGGAATGAGCAAGTTAGCCAGGTAATTAGGTGCACTGTGGTACCTCTAATTGCAGGTACAGCAATACAGGATTCTGAGATGGGGCCTCTAGGCAAAGCACTGACACTCCCCTACTGTATCTTGGCTAATTTTTCAAGTCTCTGGTACAGTGACACAAATGCTGGTTTATAATCTGTCATAACTGTAAACCCACTTGAATTCAGTAGCCTATGTTGCTTTCTAAAAACAAGAAGCTAAATGGCTTTCCCCCTACCTTTGTATCTGAGCACTTTTCTTCTCAAGAACTTATTCCAACTTAGTGCAACTATGTGTTCAGTATGAGTGTTCAGCAAATCCATATTTGAGCAGGATGGAAGTTGACTTAATCATACAGTGATCTATGGTACTACCAAAGCAGGGGAAAAAAAAAAATAGTAAGTGCAGCCTGGTTTTGGTGGCTAAGTATTTCTTGCCATCAGAACTTTCACTGGAAGTAAAGTACAGTCCCTCTCCCTCCCGCTCCCTAAATCCGTTTTAGGTCTTGAAAGAAAAGCATGTTTATTTTAGATGAACAGCGCTGTGCTGAGTAATAGGCTGCTTTTTGTACCCAAATGTAGTAGAACTCTGTAGCATTCCTGAGACTTGGAACATAAGCCTTGACTCTTGAAGAGTTGTGATTTTTCTCCCCCTCAGAAAACTTACCTATTCTTCACCAGGACACTGACCTCACCAGGCATTTACAGTCTCYGTTAGCTCCACAATTTTTCAGGCTTGCATGGTGGCATGTTCCTCCCACGTGCTAGGACTTCTGGACTGTTCCAGAGTTAGTTCTGGGGCAAACGCACATCTCATTCTCTATGCATGAGTTTCATATGCATTTGGAAGTGTGGTTTTGATTCTGTTAATGGTTTGTTCTCCTCTGTCTAGGTACATATTGGCTATCTTCCTAACAAACAAGTACTTGGCCTCAGCAAGCTTGCTAGGTAAGTGTTAATGTAATGAAAGTGATGCTAATTTGTAAAAAGGATTCCAAGCTGTGCTAACTGTGCTAATCTTTCTAATCTGGTCCCCCTCTAAAGCTCAGCCCACTTTGTATCCTGGATTTGGATTTAGACCAAACCTCAGCATTATGTTTTTTGTGGAGAGGACAGATAAGTCTTGAAGCTCTGTGTTAATTCACATCAGTCGACTGTAGTAGAGCCGTAACGCTTTTGTACGTTCATCCAAAGCATTGGTGTCTGCAGGGAGCACAGAAGCAAGAACAACAGAGAACTTGGTCATGTTCTAAGGCAGGCCACAAAAAACAGTGGGGATCTCTAGCTATTTACTACTTGTGGGTATATCGACAGACAAGAACAAAAATCCAAGACTTCCAAACTGTAAATGAACACGTTCTATGGATAGAAATTGAATCTAAAGCTTTCGTCTGTTAGCTGACTCTTCAGATAAATTTGGCATTTCTTTCTTTCACTTGAGACCTGCTGAGAGAGCTGTGGGGTAGATTTTATAGATAAGGTTCAGCCTAAGAAACAAAGCAGTTATACACTTGAGAAATCCATTTGTTATGTAAAATAGCTTTTTCCTCAGCAAGTGCCCTTGGATCAGTTGTTGCACTGAGTCTTGTTATCAAGTGACACTTTCTAGTTCTGGTGAGGAAGGGGATGGTAGATCCCTTCAATAAGCAGATTACCAGGGACCGGAGTGGAAAGGTCTCTTTTGAGAAATGAATCTGAAAAATTGGCTGTAGTTCAGAAAGACCACATAGGTTTTGCTTATACTTTCCCTGATAATGTCTGTTAATCTTGCCGTAGTTCCAATAATACTAATGAGAATTAGCCTTGTAAGTCTGCATGCCTGCTGGGTTTTCTTAGCGGGTAAGAAATGTGTAGGATATGACACTAAAATGCTTTTAAGTCAGCTCTGTTTTGTGCTCTGCTTGCAGAACAGTAAATTTGGTTTGGAAGTGGAAGGGCCCTCGGAGGTCACATCTTTGCTAACTAACTCGTATTACAGGGAGGCCATCATCATGTCTTCTAGCAGTGCTTACAGGAGTGGACTTTGCTCTGATTAAAAGGCTGAAACAGGCAGTTCAACATTTGAATTTTTTCGTATATGTTTTCTGTGGCTGTATGTAACTGCTGAAACTGTAGGATGAGGTTCTGAGCTGACAGCACTGTAGTTGCTGGGCGAAAGACTTCGCCTTCTGTAGCTGCTTATGCCTGGGGATGTCTGTGTGGCAGTTCATAGCTTGCGTTTTGTGTTGGCTGGCACTTGTGTGGCTGGATCTTTTTAAGCAGTGAGGGTTTTTTGGGTTGGATGTCTGAAGGCGAACATCCTTCCTGAAGAGACTGTCTTTAGCACTTGGTTTCATTTCTGCAGGGCTTGAATGCAGGATTAATGATCACATTTGAAAAATGCATCAGTTGATTTGTGCTTGCTCTGGTCTGTAGTTACCTCTGAATTGCAGATGTAAAAAGGAGCTCAAAACTGTCTTTGATTTTTAATGCAAGTGGCAACATGATGCTAGAAGTGTACAATTTTCCTGTTATTTATTCTCAGTATAGAAACATGCATGAATATGTGCAAGGCTTCCTGTGCTGTGCTTGAAAGGTTAAATCTTGTCTCTTTTTCAAGTTAGGGTAAAACTCCCATTTACTGCCAATAATGAAAAGATTAGATTCTTGTATTACAAAATGCTCTCAGTCCTCGCTTGCTTTTGAGTGCTTACCATGAAGAGATTGGTGGGCCAAATAGTGCTTCCCTTTCGTGCCCTATATAATGCAACCAGTGTTCAAACAAAGATTTGTGAGGCTGTTGGTACTGTAGGCCTAATCTTTCATAATAGGATTAGTCTAATGTGGTGAGTTTCTGTAGTTGTGGATGACCTGTATTCGGTAAACAAACATCTTTCTTCGGATTTTAAGCTCAGGCTTGAAAATGCTAATGCAAATAACTGTTTTTACATAAACATGCTTATAGGACTTCTTATATGCAATACCAGTGTAAAAATATCTCAGCATCAGCTTGTTTCCTATCCATATATTTAATCTGAATATTATGTTGCTTTGTTTAGAATAGCTATAACGCAACCATTTCATTTCTGGAGGGGAGTTTCTGCATGTAATTCTCTCTCCAAAACAGCAGGCAAGTCTCATTGTCAGAAATGTTTCTTGTAACTAATGCCTCAGGCTGCAAGCCAGTGTCTGTTTTTTGTCTAGTCTGACCAGATGGGTATTGAAGCTTTCTATAGCAACTCCTTTACATGGCCACTTGATGTGTAATTAAGCATTTGAGTTTGGCATGAATAACCCATTGAGTTACAGAGCAGTTATAAGACTTTTCTTAAATGTGTGGGTTATAGTACTGCAGTTATAAATGATGGCAGTATTGCTTGCACTGCCCCACAAATGGCTTAAATTTGAAGTCATGTTCAAGAGGAGCACTAAGGTGATCCCTGCACTGAAATGTGAAGGATGGTGTGATATATGGGTGGGGCTATCTGTTTTAAATAAAAACAATTCTGTCTCATTGTTCTTAATTAAATCTGTGGTTAAATGCAAGAATCCAAAACATCTCCTGCTTAATTTCAGTAGTCTTCTGGGAATCCCAATACCTGAATTGTCCTTAAAACAGCATTTGGTTTAGATTGAAGCAAAAGGAGGTAGTTTGACCTCAGTTCAAGGATTAGGTTTCAGGGAGTCTTTGGGCATGGATTCCCTTGCAACTATGTGATGCAGGTGGGTGGTGGTACAAGTAATTCAAAAGGAACAGCCAACAGAAGAAGCTCTAAGGAGAAGTGACAGGTTTGCCCCTGAAATAGTCTCTGATGTGCTAAGGGAAGTCCTTGAGCAATGCCAGCCAGGGGCTGAGCAGCAGCATGATGTCAYGTAGATTTCCAGAAAGGACACAGATCCGTACAGTGGTCTTGTTTGATAGTGTCAAGTTAACTGTGAAGATCAGACAATGGTTAGATAGGAATAAGTGTAACATTGTCTTTTTCCTTTCTCCTTTAGGATCGTGGAAATATACAGTAGAAGATTACAAGGTAAACAGATGAGTTTTTGGTTTTGTTGTGTGCCGTCCTTTGCTAGCCAGCTCAGGGTACTGGTAATTGTAGGTGGACTATAGCTGTGCAAATTTTAGTGTGAAGAAAAACACTGTTCTTGAACAGGTGTTTCTCATCTGTCATCTTAGCCCCTGTGTTTCCAGTGAGGAGTAAAATCTGCCTATGAAAATAGATGTAGGCAGTAACTGATTCAGAGGATAAATGTGCTACAAGATACAGCTGCCAGGAATAACTAAACTAGTTGGATGCTGCTGGAGATGAACTCTCCTACAGATAATTTGAGAGGTGCCTTCAAGAATTCTTGTCTGAAGAGATGAAGCGAGAGCTACCATGTTATGGACTGCCTGCCTGCTGCCCTGAGAAGCAGAGGAAGCTGCAGGATCTGAGGCCTTGGGTTGAGCTCAGCCTGCTGTCATTCTCCTGCAGTTAAATTTGGCCTGTTCTTGGCGACAGAAGTCTTAGTGACCATTAGGTGGTGAATAGAGGGTGCTAGAGCTGCAGGAAGTAAAGCTTTGCAGGGCAATACTCTCTTAATTTGCTCATTTTTTTATCTCCATTTCCTTTCCTTRAAAAGAGAAATTGTGTGTAGGGAATGAATAGTGCAGCAGTAAAGCCAGTGAACAAATATATAAAAACTGAAAGAAAATAGAGAAGCAAGGAAATCTAACTGCATAATAGGAAAAGTAAAAGCTGTTATAACAAATCATGGTAATGCAATTCCTGCAAAGGTGTAATGCAAAATGACTCTCAATATAAACAAGCAAATAAAAGGTCTGTTCCAGGATACAAAGCATAAGATAGGATTTGGTACTAATAAAATTTACTTAGGAAGAGCAGTACTTGTGTGCRTGTGGTGGTGGGGAACAGGCACACTTGGAAGTGAGGATGCGATGTTGCTATCCAGATAGTGGCGGTGCATTGATGCTAGTCAGATTTAACGCTGTGTCTGAACTCCCTGTTGTTCTTTCAGTCCAGGAACGCCTTACCAAACAAATTGCAATAGCCATCACAGAAGCCTTACAGCCCGCTGGAGTTGGAGTGGTTATTGAAGCTACGTAAGTTACTCTGAGCTGTTCTGTGGTAGTGTACGGGCTGCGTGCAATTCCAGCTATGTGCTGCAGAGCCATTGTGTGTTGCCTCTTTGGCTGCGGTAGCTGTGTGCCATGCTTGTTTACGAGGCAGAATGCAGGCAGGAGTGATCCTTGCCCATTCAGCGAAATGGCCTGGTGGGTTGGAGCCATTTGAAGTGGGGGCCT
Organism: Phoebastria nigripes; assembly: GCA_035582835.1. Classification (NCBI taxonomy): domain Eukaryota; kingdom Metazoa; phylum Chordata; class Aves; order Procellariiformes; family Diomedeidae; genus Phoebastria; species Phoebastria nigripes. The sequence goes on along the minus strand of JAYKAV010001445.1, from coordinate 2,993,822 downwards.
ACCTTATCCACTGATGTGGCAACTGGCAGTGTGATTAGCTGTCCCACTTGCTCTGGGTCCATGCTCTGYCTCAGTGCACCTTCTACTTCCTCAAGTAGAGCAAAGCTTGGGACTAGCAAGAGGCATGTCCCTATGGTCAGAATGCACCTTGGAAAGGTGGGATTTTCCTAGGATCAGAGAAGAGAAGGCAGGGAATTTGACTCTTTTCCGTAGAGGACAGCTGAGGATATGGAGGTTTTGTTACTTCCCCAGAATTTAACGTGACCATGTAAGAAACATCTCTCTCTGGATTACTTCTTTCTTTTGAGTATGCCTGATTTACTGACTTCCCCTCTCATTTCTTCTAGGCATATGTGTATGGTAATGCGTGGGGTACAGAAAATGAACAGTAAAACAGTAACCAGCACAATGTTGGGGGTATTCCGGGAAGATCCAAAGACTCGTGAAGAATTCTTGACACTCATCAGGAGCTGAAACTGTGTTATTCTCTAAATGCACTCTGGAKATTGTTCTGTCCAGTGTCACTGTCTGTTCTTTCTTGTTCCTACATCTCACTTTTAAACTAAATCGTTGTGAATTGTTGTCGTAGTCTTCGTGCAGTAAAAGACTTCTGATGGCACATGAAAAATGTAATGATAAGGTGGGCTCCTCCTGGATTTCCAATGATGCTGATGTCACAGAACTACAAGCTACGAATAGGGTTTTGGAAATGTTTTTCCATCCRCAGTGCAGAATATACTGCTGTTAGGAGAAAAGTGGGGCTTGGGAGTGAAATGGATATTTATGAAATAGTTAATTTGTTAGAATAAATATGGAGCAGCACAGGAAACAATTGAAAGGCTGTGGATCCTTGTAGGACCACATATGCTGCAAATACTGTACCTCTGCTGAAAAGGATGGTCCTGAATTATCTCTGACTATATTTTATTACAAGTCCTGCAGTGGGTGTTTCAATATCTGGATATGTATGTTATACCTCTTTGAGATGTTACCTCTGGTGGTGTTTTATATTCTTGCTAGTTATTAACCCTCCTTTTTTTGTGTGTTTTTTTTGTTTGAGAAATTTTAAAACACATTTTTCCTAGCCTCTTAACATGCAGGGAATTAACTTCTAAATTATTTGGCGCGCAGTCTTATCTCAATATAAGGGGTTTTATGCACCTTTTTCTCTGTGCCTCAGAATGTCTGACCACTTTAACTGTCAGTTTCATACTATTTTTAAGCAAACTTTAACGGGGGGGGGGAAAAACCCCAGAGTCTGTCTGCAAAGTGCTAAGATATCCAAAGAGGTTTTTAATGATATTTATATCTTGAGCTTTCCTTCTTCRGTTTCCATGGGTTAGACTGATAAGCTTAATCTAGTCTGATAATCTGAAAGTGAAGATTTCTCTTCAAGTATTTCAAGATTGTATCTCATAAACGTTGGACCAAAGGTGAGCACTGAAATCCTGAACACAGCACACTGTACCTCTCCTGCCTGATGGCAGGTCATTTCAGGGCAAAGTAACCTGAAATGACAACAACTTATTTCGTAAGAGCAATTGAGAAAAGCATTTCCAGGGCCATCAAAATGAATTAAACCACATTTCTCTGTTTATGTGGCAACCTCTGTATGTGGCAGTATTGGTACAAAAAGTTTCAGTCAGCTGGACTTGGCTGAACTTCTTATACTTTGTTACAATTTTAATGGGTGTTTTGTAACTCTTAATTGGGAAAACATGAGGCACAAATGAAAACCACCCTTCTCAAACTAAGCACAGGAGGCAAAACTTAAAAAAGAAAATGTCAGCCAGGGTGTCGGATGCCCACAATGCAGGTTCCCATAGTTGTATCTGCTTTGCCGAATATGAATCCAAGATGTTCTGTACGCTAACCTGAAAGGCAGTTCCTGGTCTGGCAAACTCGATCTTACCAACATTCCTGTCTCTTGCTTCAACCCGTGCTGGAAACAAAATGAAAATCATGTCTGGTCAAATTTCCATTGGGCCTAAAGAACTTTTGAGAACAACAACCTCATGTGTTTAATTATGCTAATTTTACCTTGATGACCTTCACAGCATTATTGGAAAAATCTTTTATAATATCCTCTGTCCTGGATTCTGTAGAGTTAGGTGCTATAAAAGTGTTTGTCTGCTAGCGTAAACAAGGTATGTGTTGCGCATTTAGAAGATACACTAACTCTATGGCATTTGTTTTCCTTAAATGATTGAGAGCAGATATCACCACTTCTCAGTTCAGTGTATGTATCCAGCTGAAAAGCCTTAAATCTTTCTTGCCTGAAGTTCAGAGTAAAACTCTCTCTTTTTAGCTCACAACTGGAAGGAGAATTTGAGGACCAAAGGGGCACACACTAGTATATTTGTTTCTCTTTGCTTGCTTTACTTTGAAAATTAAGTCTCTGAAAAACAGTCTTGCTCCCGAGGTAATGAAAAGTTGCRTTTTAACTACTTATCTCTATTCAGGATAAAGTTCGCATTGCACCACCACTGTCTTTTATTTCCATGTGACCTGTAGTCCTTAAAACATACCTCTCTATACTTGTGGCCTTGGATTTTGTTCACGTTTTTGTTGTTGTAAGACTTGGTGCATTTTTTTTTTTTGGAACGTTAGTATTGTTCAAATACACAAGCTTTAACTACAACCGGTGTGTATATATGTATAGTACATACAGCCTGCTGTTGTACCATGTAAAAGTCCATTGTCTCTAAAACATTAAAGCACAGTATTGTCCTTTGGAGTGGTAGCATCCTTGGTGACTTGGAGGCAATGGCATTGCACAAGGACATGGCACATGCTCCGTCTCCTTGGGTGGGGGTTGTTTCTGCACTAGCAGGTGCTCCAAGCCTGTGATGAGATGTTGGGTTGCTCCTCTGAGACAGTAGTTGCTGTTGTCCCCAGTTGTTGACTGGGCAGCAAAAACCCCCCAAGATTTGGTGTCACCTTCTTACTGGTCCTCAGTTCCAGAGGAATCAACAGCAAATACGTTGGGGCAGGGAAGTGGCTTTGGAGTGGCTGTTGCATGCATGGAGGCTTGTTGTAGCCAAAGCTTTGCTGATGGGCAGTATAGAGGGAAGGGGGACTGCACGGGCTGYGTGTGGCTGTGCTTGTATGCCCATGGACAGCATGCAGCCTCCCTGTCACTCCTCAGCATCTGGAGTCACCAGAAGGAAAGCAGGCTGGGCCTGYGTGCTCCAGGGAAGTCCCTTTGTAGCCCTTTCACACTTAACGTTTGCTCTTCTATATTGCTAGGCRGTTTCAAGGGGTGGATGGTGTCTGTGCTGCGGTTGGAGCTGTGACTGTACCCACAGAAGATGAGCGTGACCTTCTGCAAGCTGCTGACCTCTGGCAGGAGCCCTCATCAGGCTGTGTTGGCCCAGGTTTTTCTGCAGCCTGGATGAGAAAAGGAGAGGAAAAAGATGACGTTAAATACCTATATGAAAATTAGCAATCACTTCTTTCATCTCTTACCTACTTCTCTGTGTCGAAGCACAAGATAAACCAGGCTGGGGTGGGGGAAAAGGCAACCAGAGAAGTTTTTGGGCTGTGGGCAGGGATGGGGAATCCGCTGATCCAGCGTGGCTTTGTGGGCAAATGCTGTGGCAGTCAGAAATGGAGTAATGAATGAAAGTCCCCTCGAGCCCTTCATGGGTTTTTTTTCCAAATGATCTGTCCTGTTTGGAAATAACTCTCCTGGGAAGCCCCAGGAGCATTGTCAAGAATTGTCTTTGTCGTGAAGCTGAGTTACTTCTGCGTTTCCCACAGTTGTATATTAAAGCTGGCGATTGTGGTGGGAAATGGCCTGTTTGTCCAAACAGGCGCTTCTGCAAGTTTTCTGTTCCCTGCTTGTTATTTTTTTTCAGGTGTGGGATTGGGAAGCAGCCTCCCTAGTTTTGTGATCATGGGAAAATCTGTTTTCATTGGCGTGAAAAAATATTCAGCTTGAAAGTGTTTACAGCTCAAGAAAAGAGAAGGGAGCAATAAGAACCAAATCTGTAAAAGAACCAAGAGCTGTTACTAAGATGACAACCCCCCATCCCTGACCTACCACATCTCACAAGATCCCACCTGCTTTAGCAGGTGCTCTGTTCATTTCCCCATACCCTCCAGTGGTATGTGTGGCTTCTCAGTTGTTTGTTGGTGTGTTGTGTCCGTCC
>JAYKAV010001445.1:2875067-2980059 GCA_035582835.1 Phoebastria nigripes | reverse complement strand
CCCCCCCCCATCTCATGCCTGCCGGGAAACAGGACACCAAGGAACAGCAAACATAAAACATTGCATTTGGCACTTGGTTTTTGTGTGTTTTGTTTTTTTTTTTTAGCAAACGACTTAAAAATGCTGCATGGCAAATGGATTCACACATCTCCCATCCCTGCCCGCCCAGCCGATGCTCCGGTTCCCCCTTAGCCCCCAGCCCTGCTCCGGCCGGTCCCGGCACACGTTGCTGCCCATCGGTGCTCACGGCCGAGCCCATATTTTGGGAATATTGCTGCAACCCCCGTGGCTGCAGCTCCCACCCATCACCTCCCTTCATGAATTAATTTTAAATTTATTATTATTCCATCAGAGGACTTGGAGCAGCATCAGGGCTGGCAGGAGYGAAGCCGGCGCTACGCCGAGCATCACCACGGGCACCGATGCCTTTTCTGGCCCCGATCTCCCTTTGAGCACGGGCTTGAGCAGTGCCGTGGCAGGTTTACCTATTTAATGCCCTCGGACCGAATTTAGCTCCCCGTTACAAGAAGAGACGCAGCGGTGGACAGGGGAGCAGCCGAGCCACTGCCATCCACGTCTCCTCCCTGGCACATGTTTAACGCCAAGAAAATGGGGCTGTGGAGCTGCATTTTGGTGCCCTTCGGGGCTTGGTTTTTATTTGGCTAAATAAAAACGCACGCTCGCTCCCAAGCCTCCTTCATCCCTCATCCGCTGCCCAAGGGCTGGAAAAGCCCCTCATCGCTGGATTTTGGCAGGCTGGGGCGGGGGGGAGATGTGTAAAGCCAGGATGCAGCACCTTCCCGGTACCCGCGCAGGCAAGGCAAGAGACACAGAAACTCACCCAGCGTCCCCCCTTCGCCGACATCCCCCGGGACCCTCCGCCGGGAGAGATGCTCCCCCCCCCGCTACGTCCCCGCACCCCGACCCACGCCAGGGGCACAGGGACGAGGGGGGCTGACCCCGCACCCGGCAGGTGCCTGCCGACCCTCCGCCTCCGCTGCCCTGTGCACAACGCTGCCTCGAAACTGCGGATGCTCTTGGCTAAACTGAAAGGAAATTTCGGGGTTTTTTTTTTTTTTTTTTTTTTTTTTTTAAATCTGGGCTCGCCGGGCCAGTCCGTGCCTGAACGCAGTGAAACTCAAGAGACAGGACCAACCGGCCCCGAAGCCCCCGGCGGGACAGGCAAATCCTCCCCAAAGGGTTTTTGGTCATACACACCCGTGTGATATTCGATATTCATTCATATCCTTGTCCAGAAACAGGGTTTGCCCATGGTGCTCCGGTGAACCCTCCATTGTCAGCACTCTCCTGCCGCGTCCCCCCCCCACCCTCCCCATGCTTTTTCATCGTCGTCGTTGATTTTTTGCCATTTTTTTTTTTTCCCCCTAGCATGGATGTAATAAATGACAACACAAATTCCAAGTCTAATGATATGTTCACAAGGACAATCTACACATTCACAAAATTAAAACAGGAGAGAGAGAGAGAGAAAGAGAGAGGAGAGGAGAGAGAGGAGAAAGGATGCAAGCTATCGCTGAGGCTCCCTGCAAGCCCCAACCTCGCCGCTGGACCCGCAGCAGTTGTTCTCCCGGCCAGCGTCCCCGTCGCGACGCCTTCTAGATCGTGGAGGTTCGGTCGACACCATCTGCAAGCGGGAAGGGAGAGTTAGGAGCAGCCCCGGCGAGCAGCCGCTCACGTTGTGCCTGCACCCCCCCGAGCCAGGGAGCAGGGGGGGGGATGGACCCCCCCCAACCCACGGCTCCTATGGTTGAGGTGGCACCACGGGGCCACCCCCACCCCCCCCATCTCCCCAAGGGGGTGCAGAAGGGTTTTGGGGTGTCAGCACTCTGCTGGTGCCTCCGTGCCACTGTCTGTCCCCACTCCGCAGCAGCCAGACCCCCAGACCCCCCCCCGCCCCGAGTCACTGTCCCAACACTGGTCCAGATCTTCTGCCACATCCCCACGGCACCTTTCCCAGGAGCAGAGGGGGTTTCTGGGCAGCCTGGACTCGCCACAAGGTGAGCGGGAGTCTGGGACCCCCCTACAGCGGGACAAGTTCAYGACCCGCTGCCCAGGAGCAGGGGGAACAGGGACGGAGCCGGTCCTGGGGGGCTGCCTTGCCCCCCAGCTAACCCAGCCCTGCAACGCCCGCACTGCAGAGGATGCAAAATTTTCCTCCATCCTGAGGACCATGGCAGGAAAAAATCCCCAGGGGTTGTTTCTGTCTCCCCAGAGTCCCCATCCCCAGCGTCCTGTGACAGCAGGGACGCATCCAGCCACACCCCCGAGCCCAGGAGCGAGGGGTCCACGACCCATCCCAAAGCCGCACAAACAACCCTGCTGCCAGCAGCCCCCTCTCCTCCACCCTCCCCGGGTGCCAGCAGCTCTTACGGGGCCAGAAATCAACACCCAACAGCATTTCCAACCCTCCAGCGGCCCCGACCGCCCCCCGTCCCCCATCCCAAACCCCCATCCCTGGGATGGAGAGCGGCAGGGGTCAGCTCCCGGGGCAGCCCCCGAACAGAGCACTCCCTGTTACACTACCCAGGGCATCACGGCCACCTCCCTCCTTAAGACTAAAAACAAAGAGGTTTGTTACGCCTTTTTTTTTTTTTTTTCTCCCCCGAAGGTTTATTTTTTTAAGAGCTATTTATAGCACGACCGGTTTCGAGAGGCTCGGGGTATGCAACCTGGAAAAAATAACTTGGAGGAACAGTACCCTGCAGAGGAACAAGACAGCTAAGCCTCGCCTGGGCACACGCTGGAGAAATGCTTCRGGTGACAGAAGTGTCCTTGTTTTCCCAGCCGAGGATGCTGCCGTGGCACTGCCAGGGCCCTGCTGCCTCTTACAGTCCTTGCTCTCGCGTCCCTCTCCCCGGGACGGGCCGTTGCATCGCTGCAGGGAGCCGTGCCGGTGGTGGGAACCCAGTGGCACCCATCCTCCCCAAGGGCTCCCGTCCTCAACCGTTCGATGCAGTCCGGGGATTGTCGGGGGCGAGACCCGAGCTGGATATTCGGGAGGGTCTGGGCAATGCAGGCGGCCACGCTCGTCCCATCGCCGGGGAGTCATCGTTTGTGCCTGGGGGTCCGGTGCATCGTCGAGGGGCACTGGGTGCTTCCGGTGCCGGTGCTTTTTGCTGTGCCGGCCCCTCCATCATGCTGCTGCTGCCTTTTCCACCTTCCCTGCCCGTTTTTCCACCTGGTCCTCCTCCCTCCCCGTGCCCGCTATCCGCCCACCCAGGCTGGCACCAGCAGCTGCCCCAGGTGTGGGCGAGGAGCCACCAGTGCCACCGGCACAGCGCCTGGCACAGGGCCCGGCACAGCACCCTGCAGCCTGCAGCAGGGTTTTAGCCCCATGCCTTGGGGCTCCTGCAAGCCCTGGCCAAACGAGGGATGCCGGTGGCAGAAGGGTAAAATACTCCAAAGCCTGTGAACCATTCGAGCACTCCGGTGGCAAGGGCTTTATCGAGAACTAATAACAAACTAGCGAGCTAATACTAATTATTATTAGCAAGCTAACTAGTGGTTAATAAGCATGGACTCCACTAGTGCTGGGTGCGATCCCTGTGTTCGGTTTTACCCCTCTGCCCCGGCTACCTCACCAACAGAAGCCAATGTCCCCATCCGACCCCCACCGGGACCATCCCCAGGAGCATCCCCGGGAGCATCCCCACATCCAGCCCTGCTGCCGTCCCATCCCCTCACAGCCACAGCCTGTCCCAGCTTTTGGGGGGCGCGGGGCAGGGGCAGGTGCCGGGGGGCTCAGCGGAGGCGGCGTGGACGTGCTGGAAGAGCCCGAGGAGGAGGGAGTGCTCACCGCTGAGCGCGTGCTCCGTCATGCTCAGGCACAGGGACTCCAGCCTGTTGTTGATGTCAGGTTCAGTCACCGGCACCTGGAACTCTGCAGGGAGAAAGGGACAGGAGACCTTGGTCAGGGGACCTGGCAGGGACCCTGCCCGCCTGCCCTGCACCCCCTGCCCGCTCTGCTGCTGCCGGAGTGGGTGCACGTGGGGTAGGAAACCACCCAAAAGATGCCCCAGGAGGGTCTGACCACATGGCCGGCCTCTGGCAGCGCTTTGCTTCCCGGTGCAATCACCCCCGGCCACAGACGTTTACAAAAATAGTCGTCACCCCCCCTCTTTCTTATCGATAAGGGGTAAATCTGGGGGGACTCAATGGCATTGCAGCAGAAGGTGGATGGAAATGAGGGGTTCAGGCGCTGGTTAGAGATGCTGGGGGGGAGCTGGGGCGAGCGCAGGACCCCCGCCCTGGGAGGGGCAGCCCTGGGCTCTCCTCTTGCTCAGGCCCCACAAAATCCTCGATACGTGCAAAACCTTCAAGCGGCCCCGGGGAGCAGCGGTGCCGGGAGCCGCCCGTGCAGGCAGCGTGCAGGCAGGGTTAGCGCTCGGACGTGGGATGGCAGCACAGACCGGCAGAGCCACCGTCCGGTTTTTCCGTGGCTGGCTTGGCCGCCGCTCGGTCGCCCACGGCTCTGCTGCCACGTCCCCAGGAGGGCGAGCACAAAAAAAGGTGGTGGGGGGGATGAAGTTTGGTGTGCTGCAATGCCCCGGCCTGACCCATACAGCACCAAAATGGCCCCCCCTCTGCAGCAAATACAGCTTTTGCTACTGCTGGACGGCATCTCCTGCTTGCCACCGGCTGACAGGAACATGGGATGAGGTCCAGGAGGGTTGAGGTCCCCGCAGCCCGATGAAAAGTGTTTTGGGAGCCCAGCCCCACCATTATTGTTTATTTTCATCGTGACTCAGTCCACATCTTTGGCTCCCCAATCCTCCGATGCCCTCATTCACCGCAGGCTAACACGCAAAGAGAAACCTATTTATTCTCCTTCAGCGCCTGCAGAAATGTGCCCTTGTCCTGGTGTTTAATCAATACCCGAGAACAGACGCTGCTTTTGCTGTACAGGACATTTGCCGCCTAAATTATGCAGTTAAAACACCGCAGGCGTGTGATGCGAGGGGAGCTGCCAAGCTGAAACCATGGCAGAAGCTTACGGATGATGTTTAGTTTACTGGGGGGGTGTAACTCCCTGTCCTGCGGTAGAAATTGTTATGATAAGTGTGTTGGTAAGAAAAGGCATGCTTAAAGGCTAATGAAGGGATACACAGAAAAAAAAGGCATGAATGTCCTAATGGGAAGGATGCTCCGGGTTCAGGGTCCAAGTTCAGCAGGAATCCCCCTGAATCCAGAGGATGCTCCTCTATATGGGAGCATTTGTGCGGTGAAGTGCAGGGAAGCACTGACACAGCACCATTTCCCTTCACATGCATTGTGAAAAGAATTTCCCTTGAGTGCACGAAGGCACTCCCTCTGCACCGGGTCTCCCTGTCCGTGCATGAGCAAAAAAGGTGATGGATGAGCTACCGCCTTCCCCACCCGACACGAAGCCCSTCAGAAGCAAGCTAGGTCAGGCACCAGCACCATTATATATAGGGCCAAGATGTTATATTTAGGGTCAAAAATCCCTCCAGTGATGTCTCTGGTTCGATCAACCCAGTAATCTGTCTAGCGTCAAAGATACCCTGCTCAGGCTGCGACAGCCAGGGCTGCGAGCATGGCTGCAAGCGTGCGGGAGCGCGCCGCGCCGGCACAGGCGATGCGCCTGCGGCGAGGCTCACCGCCATGGCTCCTTTCACGCAGCCTCCCCTTGTCTCGCCCGGCTGTGGATAAGCGAAAAAGCAAATGTCTGCTTCCTACCTGGCTGCTGAAACATCAGCATGGTCTGCGGGGAGGTGTGGACCGGCAGCGAGCGCGTCCTTTGCACCGAGCTGTGGCTCCGGCTGGGCATGCTGTTGCTGCCCCCGGGGTTAGCAAACCAGAGGTTCTGCGGGAAGCAAACAAAAAAGGGGTGCAGGATGTAAAACGGAGGCCTCTCTGCCATGTATTTATAACCCCCTTGGGCTCATCTTTCCTCCCTCCGCCTCCTGGTTTGCCCCCCTCCTGCCAGTCCCTTTTCTGCACCCAGCTGCATGGAGGAGAAGAGATTGCTCTCGCTTGCTTGGCTTGAACTAAAGGAGAAAAAAAAGGGGATCCAGACAAGTTAGAGGAGAAAAAGCAAAGGAAGCTTATAGGGAAGGGATGGAAAAGCTGGAGACACTGTGAATGCTGACCAACCTGTCTGCCTTGCTTGAGGATGGCAGGGCTGGCGGCGGGGCTGCGCTGGGGGGTGCCCAGCAGCCCACTGGGGCCCAGCAGCCCCAGCCGGGCGGTGGGGAGGTTGCGGGAGGGGATCTGGAACTGGCGGGGGTTTCGCCGGCCCAGTCCTGCCCCTGCAGATCCGGCTGTCGGTAAGGAGTTTGACTGGCCAAAGCCTCGGCTGCGGAGAGAGGAAGCAACTGAGGGTGAGAAATCAGCCCCTGCAAGGGGACGGTACTGAGGATGCAGGGGTGAGCGGCTGGTTTGGTGCGCATAGACCAACAGCCAAACGTCCCGAGGGTGCCCGTGCATCATTGCGAAGCGCCAGACCGATGCTCGCCACCCCATGCCCATCCCACGGCCACGGGTTCCCCACGAGCTCTAATCCTGCCCCGACCCTCCCATCCTGCTGAGGATGGTCCTCCATCCTGCACGTGCAGCGGGAAGGAGGAGGTTTGGGCATACAACAGCAGCATCCTTTCTTCTTCCCATCTGCCAGTCACCCTCCCTCCCTTCTGCAGTTCTCAGATTCACATTATTTTTTTTTAAAGATTATTTTACTCCTGTTCTTAAATGCAAGCTAAAATAACGCAGGTAATTCCCCGGGCACTGGAGCTAGTGGCGCCTGATTTCTTGGGTTTTGACTTAAACTCTTCATGCCTTTGAGCTGTACAAAAAGCTCTCTCGTGTGTGGATTCTCTAGTGTCTAATAAAGGTTCAGCTTATGCCRTTGGGTTTTCTTTACCGGGAACGCTTGAAGGGCTGGACCTCCTCCCCTTCCAGGAGGTTCATTTTTATGAACATGGTCCTCTCTGAGACTTTTCAAGTTCTGGAAAACTTGGTTACAATGACCTAACAAGTCAAGATTTCCTAGGGAGGGGCTGAGCGAAAGGCACATCTGTGCAGAGGTGGGACTGACTCTGCACCCACTCCCATCTCTGCACTGCAAATCTTCATCCAGTTCCCTGTGGTCAGAGCAAAACCATCTGGACCCAAGACCTCGCAGTCCAAATGTCCTGAGACACTGATCTCGGGACACGAAACCATCTTTACTCCTTGGAGGGGAGGTTTGGACACGCCGGCATCCCTCCCCATGTGGGTTCTTGCATTTAAAACCAGAGAAGTGACACAAAAATCATACGGTAATCCTTGGAAACACACGCAGCGCGGGTCTCCTCGCCGCGCAACATGGGCTTGGTGTCTCTGCCCGATTAGCTGGGCAGCAGGACTGCAACGCCGTTAGCAGATTTAAGCACAGCCAAGGATAGGAGCACTCTGCAAACTCACAGCTTTTACGCTCTCCGTTCCCTGCTGCCCTCCTCCAGCACTTAATCACTCTCACAGATGTTTCAGCTCACCGTCCTCCCAGCCCTCATCTCTCCTGCTTGTGCGGGTGGCTGCAAACATGCTTCAGATGACATGAGCACGCTGGGATCCCAAAACCAGATAAATTTACTAGGCAGGAGTACGACGGGGTTTCTTTAAACCTCATCCAAAAAATGCTCTTGCCATTAAATCCCCATGACAAAAGCAGGACTGGCCGTGTGCTCCTTCCTCGCCCGCAGCTTGCCAGGAGCAGAAGGAGCAGAAGAAACGCAAAATGCAAACCAGCCCAAAGCAGCAAGGAAACCGGAGAGCATCCCGGGCGGCCCTGGGAAAGGGACTGGGACTGTTTCGAGCCGGCAGCCCCACCTCGTGCCTGGGTGACAAGGCCTGGGTGTGCAGCTAAACTGCTGTGCCGGTGATGGCCCAGACCAAACGGGTCCAGCAAAAACCTTTGCTTTTGTCTATTCTGCTTCTGATCCTGCCATGAGCATTGAAACTGCTTGTTTTTTCCTTTCCAAAATATTTCATTTAATTCCACTGGGGAACACTCTGGTTCTGCGCTCCTTCTTCCTGAACTCACATCCCAGCTGTCCCAATGCTCCCAGTTATCTCCAAAACACTGAGAAAAAAGAACTTGCACAAGACTGCAATAAAATAGACTTAGCAGAACGAAACAAAAGGCTGATGTTGCTGTTAAAACTGATCTAAAAATATCTCTTCTTGCCATAACCCCAACACCTTCTAGGATCACCTGAAATCCAGCATCACCTTGGAAGTGAGCAAACACGGTCTTTGCAACACAGCCCTACCCGGCTTTCTGACCGCAGCCCCCCGGCTCTGCACCCTCTGCAGGCTTCAAGCCTTTTTTTGCCAGTTGACGGCTTTTTGGTGAAACTCCAGCACTGATGTAATGAGCGACGGGCAGCAGCAGCGGCAGAGCCRGCCGCCCAGAGCTGGGGATACGCTGCACAGCTGGGAAGTGCTGGGTTCGGAGCCAGGGAGACGCGGTGGGAATCGGTGGGGTAGGCGCCGACCACACACGCAAGCAAACTTACTGCTGCTTTCCCTTCCCAGCCAACGCCTGGGGTTTTATTGCCGAAGCTTTTCCAACCCTCCTCCCTCCTGAAATGTGGCTCTGAACCCGGCAGGATCCGTCCCTCCCTGCTGGGAGACATCGGTCCCTCTCGAGATGCTCTTGCCGGGCCCCCTGGCCGCTGCATCCATCCCTCCCCAAAAGCCGACGTACCTCCTCTGCTGCCGATAGCCTGACAGCTCCAGGAGGGATTTCCGAGGGAAAGACCGAAAGAGTTTCTGCACCTGCTGTTTCCATGACAGCAGCCGCTTCTTCTGGATCTCTGTAAACGCCTGCCCCCCAAAAAAAAGAGAAAAATAGGAAACATATGAGTATTTTTCTGGACAAAGCAAGCAGGGATGCATATGTGGGTGTGTGTGTAAAGAAAAGCAGCTGGAGCAGGCGGTGGCGTGAGCTGAGCCCCGTTGGCAAGTCCTGGTCCCTCTCAAGGATTTACTCATCTCAGATCAAGAAAATGCTCTGGCAGCATCCCCTGTGCCCCAGAGCAATGGCCCGGCTCTGCCCTCGAGGCTGCCAAACCCCTGGGGAAGAGCAGGGCTTCCCCAAAGCCTCCCCRCTACCCCTCCTAGCCCCCAGACCCACTGCTCGTGCTGCAGCACAGGCAGCCGGCTCCCCGCTTGCTGCCGGGGTGTGAGTGCAGCTCCCCGGGGGGTTTGATGGCTGGTCCCCGCCGGGTGGTGACACTTGTCACCTGGATGTGGCTCTAGAAAACGCTGCCAGGATTGGAAAACGCTGGGATTTGGAAAGCAGAGCTGCTCCGTGGCATCCCGCATCCTATCCTCCTTCTCGGGGCTGGGCAGAGCTGGGCTTTGCTCCTGGCACCGACAGCTTCTGCGGGAGGTCACCCGGGGTGAGCCCCGTCACCCGCCCGGGCTCCCTGCAAATGTCACCCACGCAGGAGACAGACCTCCCCCCGAAACGCTCCAGACCTCCAGGCAGGCGGTGTGGGTTACGGGGACACCCACGTGCCCACCACCGCTAACTTTAGACACCCAACGTCTCTGTGCCGCCGGCGGAGAGGAGCGGAGGTCTCCAGAGGACAATTTGGAGGCTAATTAGCGCCTGACTTGATTGCTCCAAACCACCTTCCGGAGGAGATGCTCTCTCCCGGTGCTGATTACGCTGGAGCTGATGCAGACAGTGGTCCTGGGACACAGGCTGGCACCGGTGGGGTGACGCTGCATCACCACGTCCGTCCCAGGCGCTCCTGGAAAATGAGCCCCTCTGCAGCTCTGTGTCTTCCTGGCTTTACTCTCCAGCCCTGGGCATCTGCTCCTACCATCCTCGCTCCTCTCTTCACGCTTCTGCTCCCCCAGCAGTGCCCTACTTGGCCATCCAGAAAGTCCAGGCACCACTTCCAGGCTCCGATGCTCGCTGAGAGGTGAAGAAGTGGGAGCAGACATGCTCTCCCCTCCAGCCCCTACAGCTATTCGCCACTGCCCGTGTCTGTATAAAGCACCAAGAAGACCATACCCACGGCTCTAAACCTGTCTTGCAGCAAACCCAAACAGTGGCTGCCACCACCCCGTATTTCATGGGGCCAAATGTCGGCTGACACCGCAGGCACTGTCAGCAAAATGCACTGAAATCCCCACCGTGATCGACAGAGGTGTCCGGGAGCACAGTTCAAAAAATATGCTGAAGCACTCGCGTTTTGCCCAGTATCCAACTATTTCATCCCGATTCAAGATCTCCCGTGCTTGGCCCTGCAGAGATGCGTGGATCAAACCTTTGCACAAGCGCGGCTCGGGCACCGGCTTCAGCTGCAAGGCAAGGGGCTGCGAGCCGCCTCTCTCCTCTTCCATGCGGCATGCAGCACATTTTGGGGTTTGCAGCCACCAGCCCTCTCCAGAGGAAATTCTTCTGTGCTTTGACAGCGTATTTTTTTATAAACAAATAACTAAGAAACATTTAAAGCCTGCAGCTCCCATGAGAGGGTGTGCAATCTCCCCCTGACCCCTGCCATATGGGCAGGCGATGAGAAGCAGCTTGTTCTTCCAGCCGGCACAGGTACGAAACGCTGCTGGACACCGGGGACGCCAGCCATCCCTCCCTGCCACCAGGCAGGAGCGTGCCGGAGCCCTGCAGCACAGCCTCGGCCATCCCAAGCCATCACCTGGCAAAGGCAGATCCACTGGGAGCAGAAACAGATGCCCCCGTTGCAAAATCCCAAGACCACGTGCTGCGAAACAGGAGGCAGCCAAGGGATCGCTGGGTCTGTCTGCATGTTCATCCCGGGATTTTTTCTTTCATCCAGCTGCTGATCAGACTGTCACGAGCCGGATGAATTTCCCAGCTCCAGGTCTTGGCAATTAAGTGAGCGTGGGGGGGGAGCAACATTTCCATGCACCACGTTGGAGCTACCGCCCGCTCCAGCCCTGTTCTGTCAGAATTACTATTAATACCCCCCAAAAATATTTGTGTTAGAAACCAAAAGGTTTACATAAACAGACACTTTGGAAACAGTTTCTAAGTGATGAGAACAACAGTTTTAGATGATCCGTCACGACTCACCTCGTGGATTAGACATTTGTCTATGAGCTGTAAATAGGAACTTATATTCTCTTCATCAGGTCGGGAAACTAAAAGTTGTGTGCATACTGGAAAAAAAAAAAAAGAAAGGAGAAATGGGCATGGGGACACTGAGCTGGGGTCTGGGGGGGTCCAACAAATGCCTCGGACATCCCATTTCCCTTGTCCCACGGGTAAGTCTTCTCATCAGCGAGAAAAAACACCCTTCCCCCATTCCTGCTGTGCCGTCCTATATTTAGGGCCAGATTTTGTTCTCTGTTACATTGGTGTAAATGCAGGGTGACACCATTGGAGTCACCAAAATTAGACCTGAGCAAATCAGGTGCACAGGATTATTCCCTATTCCTAGGCAAGAGCCGGTGCTGCGACAGCTCCTGCTCCTATGGCCAAAATCTGCYCCCGCTGCAAACGGATTCCCACCTTTCCCGATGGATTTTAACCTCTTTTGGAATTAATGCCATAAAAGCAAGTGGAAATGAGTTCACAGAGAAACAAGTCTCTCCTGTCATAACCCCCAGGGAAGGAATGCCTTGCGGTCCAGGAGGACACCTCGTCCTGGCAAGGCTTGTGTCATACGTACAGCTTCGTGCGTGATGAAGGCATTTGTCACGGGCTGAATTCATCAGCGTGTTTAAAATGGGGCCAGAAACCCACGTTTGTCTGTGCATACAGTCAATTAGCTGGTGAGAAATTTTGCACCAGGTTTTTATATAGAAAACATCTCATCTATTTTTTTGCAAAAAAGGTCTGAAATAGGGACAGGGCTGATATTTCTTTGTGGCATCCCAACGAGTTTCTTTCTGTTCCTGGTCTCCTGTGTGAGCCTGCGGATGAGACTCCCCTCCCCTCTTCCCCAGGGAGATCTCCCTCCACGCAGCCAGCACCGACACCTCAGGTGCCACCGAGAGGGGTTAGGACTCATCCAACCTCATACAAATTTGCTCACAGAGCCCTGTATATGACACAGGAGGTCGGTCCCTACCTCACATCGCTCCTGTGCACCTCCCAGTGTGTTAATCCTGATGCAAAGCTGCGCACCCTGCACCAGGCATGGAACGGCACCTGAGTATTTTGCATGTCCTGCATCTAAATTGGGGCTTAAAAAGGGGCTTGGACCCAGCTGATTTGCACCCAAGATGGCTCACGTCCAGCCCGTGCACCACTGCTATGCCCCCCACAAGCAGMGCAAGTCCGAGGGATGCTGCTGAAAACACCGCTGGACTGGCGGGACACCCCCAGGGCTCTGAACGGGAAGGGAGAGGATGCTATCGACCTCTGAGCTGGGGCAGGCAGCCTGTCCCATGGCTACCCCTCCCAAAAAYCACTGCCCGCCTCCCCACCCATGTTCTTACCTCTTACCACAGCATGATGGGGCCTCAAAAAATCATCACCCCTAGGACTGTGGCTTGCAGGAGCTCGGGGAAAGGCTGCTGCCAGCGCCGCCACCGCACGCACCCTGCCCCAAAGCGGCTCTCCCTAAGCAAGGACGCCAATAACAAGTGACAGCCGCTCACCTTTCCCCATCACTCTGGTGAACTGTCCGGGCAGGTCGCCTTCGGGCAAAGGGGCCCCCCCCGACTCGCCCTCACATCCCGGCAAATGGTGCTGCTGCATCCCCCCCGCGGCAGAGTCCTTGCAGTCCGAGCCTTGGCTGTCTGAGCCGATCAGGGAGGAGGGGTGATGCGAGTCCGCGTCCCGGCTGTGCTCCTCTGTGCTCGAGTTTTGGGAAGAGTAGGCTTTGATGGGGGTGAGGATCATTTGGTGTAGTTCCTGCAGCGGGACACGCAAGTTGCCACCTTCCAGGATGTCCTGCGGATTCAAGTGGAGAGAAGAGAGTTTGTCTCTGCAGGGACAACAGGACATCAGCTACGAACCAGACCCCTACTGTTACCCCCCAGAAAATCCCCAGCAAAGCCGACGGCCTCGCTCCTGCTCCAGGACCCTGCTGCAGTCCATATTCAACAGCCGTGTTTCATTCACCGAGTCTTTTGCTTAGACCAGGGGAGTGTGGAGCTGCTGCAGGGACTCTGCCTGATTATCCATGGATGTGTTCAGACCTGAATCCCCAGAGATAAATGTGCCCCGTCAGCCACTGGGACCCAAAACCAGGAACAATCCAGCTTCAGCGTTTCCAAATTTCCACCAGGAAGATGCAAACCCCATGAGAGCGCCTCATCCTGTGATATTTCAATGCCCAGACCAGCAGGTATCTTGCTCCTTCCCCACCAATCCCACAATCGTGACATTTCAGCCCTATTGAATTTCAATTATATTTTTTAATGTGGGCTTGTATCCAGTTTCCAGCACTGCCTTCAAGCTGGGCTCTCTGTAACTGCTCTGCCCCAAAGAGCTTGCCGCAGCATCCTTATGCCCTGGGTCCAGCGCAGAGCCCAGGACCACGCTGGGATGCAGGAGCCCATCCTGCAGCAGCGAGGAGGGGATGTCCCCGTCCACACTGGGATGGGCTGGGGGAGCGGATGCAGAGGGGAAAGAGAGGGTTTCAAGGGGAGCAGGGTGGGTTATGGTTGGACACAGAAGGGGAGACCACAAGGCTGCAGGTGAACTTCTATCCCTATAGCAAAAATATTCAGCTAGAGAGATCCTGGGAGGGAGAGGATTTGGGTACACCTCCAGCCTTGCCCTCAGTTATGATCATCCCTTTCTACGGTCAGATCCTCCTCCCACATTGAAAAGCTAATGGGAGATAATTGCATTTTGTTTTTAACGTAGCCTGGACCATAACAGCTCATCGCAGGCTCCTGCAGGTTCTGACTCGTGGGAYGCTCCTTGGAAAGAGGCAGCTTTTGGGGTGAGTCCTGGCTGCGCCTAGGGAAGAGACACAAAGTGGGCGCACAGGCTGCGCGTGAGCCAGCCGAAGCCCTGAAATGGTTGTTCACCGTAATTCCTGCTGCACCCCCAGCTCGCTCTTGGACGTCTTAGCTCCACTTCTCTCGAAGACCTGGCATTGGTCTGCTGGGCACTATTTTTTKGGGGAAAAAATCCTGTTCTGCTAACCGGCAGAGAGGGGTGGAGCATCTCTTTCCAAGAAAGCAGCAATCTTTAGCAGCGAGACACTGCCCAAAAAAAATCAAGTCCCACACATGCTCTTGTTTAGCAAAAAAAAATTGGATGGAAAGCCTGGAAAACCAGAGACATCTCCTCCCAAGTAAAGCAGCTCACAGGCAGCTCTGAGCCCCAGCAAAGCGGGACATGATCACAGCCCCACAGCCCAAACCCACCCCACGAGGGCTCAAAAGCAGTCCCTGCCACTTATCTCCCCTATTTTACAGCGTGCGTGGCTGGCTGTGTCAGCTGAACTGGGCTCACCCTCCCGCACCGCGACAGTCAATCAATACCATATTTCAAAACCCAGGCGGAGAAGCGGGGGAAGAGGCTGTGCAATCGCCTGGAAAACACATCGCCGAAGCAAGCTCAATCCAGCGGGCTGTCTCTTGTATTTAATAGTTATTATTAATATACGGAGGTAAATACGGCTTTATTAGCTCCTGCCACACTCTGAGTACAATCCCGTATTATAAATAAATAGTGAAGCAGTGAGCTAACGAAAACACCAATAAATAGCAACACACCACATAAGTATTTAAAAGCCCCTAGTGGGAGGCTCTGCAAGTTGCTCTTTGAAGACGGTGCAATTAAATATAATATAATATTGCGATAATAAATAGCAAGAGGTTGGGTGAGCTRCTCCCAGCCAGTCTGCGGTGCTGGTGCTTCTTCAACAGCCATTTCTGCAGAGTTTAAGCTTTTGTTGAAAGGACAAATAAGTTTCTATTTGTTGTCCTTGGAAATTCAAGCTGTTGTTCAGGCATTGATGTGGGTGTCTGGCTTTTTATCTGGGGACAGATTGCCCATACCATGCTCCAGAAAAGTGCAGTGGCCCTTGACCTGACAGACACCGGGAAATCCCATCTCTTTTTGGGGATGGAGAGGTAGGGGCAGGGCTCGGGGGTCYCTGTGAGGACTGCTGTGCATGGAGGGGGCTCTTGAGAGGGACAGTGGCATTGAGATGGGAGAGTTAACCGAGTGGCTGAGGGATAACCAGGGGTTAAAGGCTCTGCCCAGCTGGTTCTCCAGCAGGAGAGAGGACCACAGCGGCTGGTGCACCTAGAGCTGGTCCTGGACCGTGGTTCAGCGGATGGGTGACGACCTTCCCATCAGCGTCGCTGGGATGGTGCCCTCCATCATCTGGAGCTCAGGTGTTTCCGAGCACCCTGGAGCTGGGCAGGGCTTGTACCAGCGCTGCAGGGTATATCCATCCCAGCTGCATGAATGCCGGAGCCAGATTAGGACCCACTCTGCAAAATACAGCCCCAAATAAAACCTGCATCTGGTACAGAAGTGTTTGAGACACCATTCGGATGCGGCGAAGCCAGCAACAGATTTCTCTGCAAAAGATCCCAACAACATGCRTAACCGAAGAGTTCTTCACTCCAGAATTAATTCCTGGCTTCTTGAAAAAGAGGAAATACAAAAGTGGTTGCGATTACTTACCCTTTCTAAAGATTTGAGCAGGTTTTGTCTTTCTTTTAGCTTTTGGATACTGATGACTATTTTGTGTCTTGCGCCTTTGGTAACGTTCTGCAAAAAACAGCACAAAACCTGGCGTTAACATTTTCACAGGACAGCCAGGTCAGCCCAAATCCTTCCTCCCCTAAACAAAAAGGGCTGCTATAAATTAATCAAATTTCTGAGTGCAGGGATTAGCAGGGGACATAGAAAATCACTTAGAGATGTTCTGAAGATAGAGATTTCCAGCTAGTCTGTCCCTCCCTGGTACATCTCAAACAGTGAAAGCAAAGGTGCTGACTGGCCCTCTTCGTCCCGAGGATAACGCAGAGGTAAATCTGAAAGCGGGGACATTTTCAAAGGTTAACAAGGCAATTCGCCACCAAAGCCCCACTGACTTTAAAGGAATTGGGTATTGCAGACCGTGCCCCTGAAACTCCTAAACTTACTGGACAAAAACCCAAGCGCAGCTCCCAGTGATGGGACTTTCATGTTGGGATTCCAGTAAGAAATCTGGGACAAGGCTTTTTCAGGTACAATGTAGGTTTTTTCACGCCCCGAGACCCGATTTTCCTTTCTCTGCTTGCTTTCCAACCACCCGTGGGCAAAATGCCTTCCACGTGAAGATGCAAAAAGAGGCGTTGGAGGCATCTCATCTACCGACTGCACAAGAGTCGGGAGCGCGCCTGATCCCTTTACAACCGACGTGGGACGTACTTGTGCCTCGAGCTGGCATTCGGTGAGGGCCATCATCTCCTCGTACGTCATCTGCGAGAAGAGGGCGGCGTACTTGTGCAGCCGGAGGCTCTTCAGCCAGGCTGGGACATCTGCAGCACAAAGGTAAGGAGATGAGAGCTCATGACACCGCTTAACCACGCACGATAGCATCAACAGCAACACAAGGAGCTGATTAGGTGCCATCCACCATCCCACCGGTGCTTCAGATACCTTACTGAACTTCACGGACCTTTTGGAGGACATAGTGCTATGGATGTGGATGGTAGGAGGAACCAGCCCCCAGAAGAGGACACATCCTCAGAGGTTGGGTTTCTGTGGCTGAGCCACCGGGAATTAGCCCACAGGGAGCCAGTGTCACGCCACTGCACGGTCAAGCTCCTCACTGCCCTTTTCCCAGGAACGTGGGAACCACTGAAGCTAACAGTGTGGTTGAGCTTAGGATGAGCAAATGGCTGTTTTGCAGATGGCAAACACTGATTTATGGCATGAAGGAAGATAGTATGTGCTGAAAATTTAAATGGCCGCTTAAAGAGAAATAAAGAGATTTTTTTTTGAGCATGAAAAAATGACGTGCCATCAAAGATGGTCCCACAACCCATTTCAGAAGGGTGACTTGGGACCTCAAAATGTACCGACTGAAATTACTTCTTCCTTCCCAGTCGTTACCTGCAGTGTAGTACCTCTGTGCCCGGCTGGATGGGTACCCAAAAATACTTTTATCCTCCTGACATCAATGTGGTTTCACAGGGAGCGACCTGGGAGAGGCATCCTTCCTCTGCAACATGCAAAATCCCACCAGACCCCATGATGGGGTGTGCTCCACAGAGAAGGCAATGGGATACRAGCCTCCCCTGCTCCAGCCTGCTCAGCAGCTACTCGGGGTTTCGCAGGTTTGGGGGGCCCGTGGTGATACCCCACAAGGCTCTGCAGATATCTGTGCTGCAGCACAACACCGTGCCCGTGATGATGTTTTTGCTTTGCATCCTAAAGGCTTCAAATGCTGTGCCAAATCGGGACCTGCTTTATTTAGCACCTACAACCTGACAATAGCTCTGCCTTAGCCTACCGAGCTCAGGCGCTCCGCTCCCAGCAATACTCTTGTCCATTAGTCCTTGTCCCCTTCCCCACCAGTGAGACACCCGGGACGGACACCTCCAATAACCTTCATTAATGTAGCCAACCTCAAAGGTTTTCTAGGCTGCTCCGACAGCAAAGTGTGAGACCAGACTTGCTTCGGAAAGGGATGGGACGATGTGAGGAAGACAGTCCCACTGCTGGGACATCCCCTGGTGTGGGTGGTCTCTGTCCAGAAAGCCCCACGCTGCTGAGTGCCAGATGCAAGTCAAAGATCGGTGCACACCTCTTCCCAAAAMCACCTCGTTGCTGGAGGGGACAGGGCAAGAGGGACTGTTGGTTCGGTCCCCTAAGACAATTCTTACATCTGCCAGAAGTCTCCTGCTGCCCGCTGCCGGGGCTGACCCCAAACCCCACTCGCATCCAAGCAGAGGTGATGCAAATGGCCCCAAATGCTGCTTTTTGCTCACGCTCTCCGTGCTCTGACACACATCAGGATTCGCGTTTCAGTGAAGTTCCTCAAATGCTGCACAGAAAGAGATCAACCCCACACCAAACACGGGGGCAAAGCAGTTACCGAGCGCAGACGGGCTGAACTTTGCTGTTTTCCGAAAGTCCCAACATGCAACAGTCCTAAACAGWCCTAAAACCCGCTACTGGAGGCCTCTTAAATCCATCTGCTTAAAAAAATTAAAAGCTATTAGCAGAAAGCCCTCTGTCTCCAGCAGAGGTGGGGAGTGCAGGGACTGGCAAGCTCGAATCTCAACTTCATTTTAACACAAAACCACCTCGTTTTAGCGACAACAAGTCAAAAATCTGCCTGATCCCGTGTCCCCTGGGGACGTCCGCCTTTGGTGCACGTCTGTGCCGATGGCAAAGCCCACGGGGATACTTTCAGAAGAGAGATGTAACTTCACATAGATGTTAAATCTTGTAGAAAATCCATCTCCAACCTTTGCAGAGGGTCAGAGCGCAGGAGCAGCTCTTCTCTCCCTTTGCATCAGTCTCCCTGGACCACCTCCTAATTTTGGGGAGCTATGATGGTCCCAGAGCCCCCTTGCCAGCGGGGATGGCAATCCYGGGAGCGGGCTGGGGAGAAGGAGCCACCCCAGCACAGAGGGACGGTGGTGGGGCTTTCCCCCTTCCCGTGGGGAAGAAGCAACCAGGAGGTGCAAGGTCGTCTAAGGCAATTTCATGGTCCTTGGAAAGTCAAACTTCCTAACGATCCCCACGGAGCAGCGAGCCGCCCGCCCACRGAGCTACTCTTTAATCACCGATTAGCAGGAGCTAATTGCTAAGTCATGGCACGGCTGTCAGAAATGCTGCGTCTGATGTGAGCAGCAAACCGAGGACTTTCATGCTGCTCACATACATTGTCCCCTATATGCATTAAACACTGCAGTTCGGCCGGCACGCGTCTATCTGGGTGCTGGCATGGAAATTTAGAAGAAATTTAGAAGGAAAACAACTCACCCTGCCATAGATACATACAGGCCAATGTATACACAGGACGTCTTCAGAAGTGCCCTTACAGCACACCATGCTAAGCCATGGACGTACTCGCAGCAGAAACCCCCAGCTCTACCCAAACCCTCCTCTCGGTGCRCCCCRAGCTGTGTCCCGGGAAGGGACGGACAGACAGACRGATGGGCTCTGCAGGGAACAAAGTGTCCGCGTCTCTCCCTGGAGAAACAAGGGGCCGGGAAAAAGCCAAAGGGCACTTTTCCTTCAGCATGAAGATAGATGGAAAGGAGAGAAATAGGTGACRTTAGGGGAGATGAACTGCTAAGCCATGTCGGATGGGGGTCTGTCACGGGTCTGGTTTCCCCACTACCCTCCTGGATGCCGTGGAGGGTGTTAAAGAAGGAGCGAGCTGACCGGAGGTGCGGGTGACACCAAGCCACAAAAGCCTGCAGGCGCTCGGGGAGACGTGGCTGCAATTCAGAGAAGGGACTTGGCAAACCGAGCAACCGGTCTGGATGAAATAAGATGCAACCCAACAAAAATGCACAAAGTTGCGCGTTTCTGTAGGAACAAGAAAAGGCACGAACCGAGGGCAGGGAACGGGCAGTACTGTTTTTTGCAGAAAAGCTGTGGGGATACAATGGGTCATACGCAGCCCGCGGCGGTGTGTTATTTGAGGACGATGAGCTATACAGCCACAGGAACGCCGTCTGTATGGCAAGCAAGTCTCTGCTCTGCTCCTGAGTCCAGTTTTGGGCAACACACCTTCAATAAAATACGGACTTTCTGGAAAAAACCCAGCGGAGAGAAGCAAGAACAACCCCAAGTTTAGAAAACACCATCTGGGAAGAAACTGGATTGGTTCAGTCTGAAGAAAATACAGTGGAGGGGGGAGGACACGACAGTCGTAGATACCAGAGGCTGTAGACATCTGTTTCGCACATCCCCGGACAGCGGGACTAAAGCAAACTGGCTGACTCAGCAATGGGGGGAATCAGGTTTAGATGTTTGCAAAGCTTCCTCCAGAGAAGGAGGATGCTCGGGAAGGGATGGCCCGAGGAAGGGCAGCCACCTCCCCCGCGGGGGTTGCATGCAGCAGCAACGAGCTGTCTTAATACGTGGAGTTCATTTAGTTGATTATTGCTCGTGGACAGCCTGGGCAATAGCGCCTTTGGGTTCTGCAGATTTGGCCATACAGATCGATTGTGCTGCACTGGAAAGTTTCTACCCACGCAGGTCCCGGAGCTGCAGCTGTGGATCACAGGGAGCCAAGCTCCCCGCGGTCTCCTCCCCAGTCCCATCAGCAGAAACCTGGATAAACATCACGTTAAATAGACCCCTCTGCACCACCAGCTCCCGAAAAGGGTCTCCTTGATCTGACAGACTGCACGATCCGGCCCCAGGCATGGAAAGCCTTGGGGACCCTTCACACTTACGTCTTCAACATGCTCACGGTGATCTCTCCAAGCCTGCCTGCCTGCCTGCCTGCCGGTCTGCCGCAAGATCACGCAGGCAGCGAGAGCCACAGGTACGCAGAGCCTGGCAGCACCGCTGGAGATGAAACACTCCTGGCTGCGCTACCTGATTAGGTGTTCGTTAGCAAGCGGAGCCACTGAGAAGCAAAGCCTGGCTCTGCGAGGCTGTCATGCTCAGAAAACTCTCCCCATCACATCTATAGCCCATCGCCCCCAGCCCAGAGCAACGCTACGATGCAAAGTCCAGTCAGGGAGAGGGCTGAGCCCCGAGCATCCATCTCACGGGGGAACCGTAAGGGGGTTTTTCATGCATTTATTTCATGCGCATCAAAGTCACACAGCGCCAAGTCAAACACAATGCCACATCACAGAGATTTATACGTCTCTAGATTTGTCTGCAATTAGAATAAAATCAGACCTTGTGACTATTTAAAAAATACGATTGTTTCCTTATTCTGTTACGTCATTGGTCTTTACACAACAGAGTTGCTTTGCATTAATGAAAATTGCAGTTGTTTAAATCGGTCTCTGATAGCTGCAGGCTCATTTTCAGTCATTTTGTCTGTTCACTGGAATATACAGTCTATGTGTTTGCCCAGTTTTTATCTATTTATTCCTCTACAGCCTGAATTTTGCTCTCCATCTTTGACTGCAGCAATAGGGTTTCGTTTCTGCCTTGTTTACCAACAGGATCACATATATTTATTGCTAAGAGTCTCTGTGAAATGCAGGTGTAATGGGAAAAATAACTGAAATACACAGGATAAATTCACTGCAAAACAAGTATCCTAAGCCGAAACTTCCCCAAATACTTGGTGGGTACCAAACACCGCAATGGTAAATCACAGGTGGCTTGCTAAACCTACGCTAAGCTATTTTTCACCGTAATAAAAAAAAAAAAAAAAAAGAAAGAGAAAAGAGCACCACTCGCAGCCAAAAGCCACAGGCTATGGAAAAAATCCAGCTTTTTAGAAAGTAGGCAGCTTGCAGGATTTTGGGGCAAAACCAGCCCACTGGCACCCAACTGTAAGACATCAGATCAGGACCAGCCGCTGCTTAAAAGAAAACCTAACTTATTCCTCTAAACCTAAATTCCTAAGCTGGGAAGAAACGCTGAAAAGTCCCGTTTGGTTACGAGGACTCTCGCTCAAAACCGCCAACCGAGCCCCGCGCTGCCGGGAAAACGGCTTTTCCCCTCCTGCCTCTGGGTGCTGGGTCGGGGTTGGGGGGGAGGCGTCTGGTTTTTCACTCACCTTTCATCCCACTCCCTTCCTCCTGGAATGTGTTACGAGCAGAAGGCTGATCTTCTAAATGTTCACTCCCACCACTTCCCGAAGAGGCTACACTGCTTTGTGGAGACAGGGGGGCATGATCGGAAGGGATGCACTGGGGTCCTCTAGCTCGTAAGTCCTCATGAGACATCCATCCATGTCCTAGAGGTTGGTTTGGCACATTCATGGGTGGGGTAAGGGACACAGAGCGTTTCAAAGGGCTGTGGTGTGTCTGGCCTGAGAGAACTGGAAAAAAAAAAAAAAAAAAAAAAAAAAAATTCAAATCAAAGAGGTTATTCCCCCCTCGCGGCCCGGGATGCAGCAGAGTCCCCCGAAAAAAATTAAATGAAAACATAAAATGCATGGTGGTTGGCCACGGTGCCTCGCTGATGGCTTCACAGTGCCCGCGGCTACCTGAACCCTACCCTGAGCTCTCGGCTTTGCCTCCCAGGAAGCAAAGGGGATGGGAGTACCTGCAAGGAGATGGGGTTACACGAACTACATCGGGTTGCTTAAGGAAAGGTGTTGCACGGATTGCATCTCTAGGAAAAAAAAAAAAAAATGAGCAGCTCTGGAGGTTTTCCCCGTGCGGAGTCACATACCGACAGCACACCTGAGCTGGATGCTTGGCTGCTGCCTCTCATCAACCCCGGAGCCCGGGCGGTCGTCTCCCTTGCAGGGAAGGCACCGCTGCTATTGCAGGTGTAATGGGAATTTTCAAGCGACTACACTGAGGCCATGAAACTCGCCCTGCTAAAATCATCTGGACCTGTATTTTTCTGGGAAAGGCATAAAAATCCCCAGGATGGCAATGTCCTCACACAGACCCAGGCGAAGCTTCCCTGTCTCTCCCTTTGGATTAGGACTTGGCTTATGCCCTGAAGCACGAGCGTTTACACATCTGCCTAACGTCATCAGGGAGGTACCCATTATCTCTATATATGTCTAAACCTTTTTGAGCCCTACTAAGATCTTGCACTTAGTTGAGCTACCATCAGCAGTGACAGCATCCCAGCTCAGCCACCCATCAGGTGCGCTTCCAAGCACATGCCTTTTAACCCTCCACAAAAACAAACACCCAAAGCAACGGCGAAAATACACCCATGACAAAGAGGTGAGGCTGAGTCCCCCCCAAAAATTATCTTTGGAAAGCTTTGGATTCGTTTTCCCATGTGCTTGTATTTCCTGGCTGAAATGTTGATACCATCAAGCTCAATTTGTTTTTAACAAATAACTTTAACACCGCTAGGAAAAGAACGATGCACCAGCTCCTGTGATTTGGAGTTGTTTCTCGAGAAAGGCTTTACAATGGGTAGGTATTTACTTGCCTTTCAGTCAAGTACAGAAATACGTCTTATGTAGGCTAAAGTATTAGAAAAACCCCAATCATAGATTTTCTGACACTTTTTGGTAGAAGTGTTGCAACTTGAATAGATTTTTAAATACAATTTTTACTGAATGGTCTCCATTTTGCACTGCTCTTCTTCCATACTGTCTCATTCATGTTTAGTTATCTCCTTAAAGATTTAGATATCTTTTTCTCGGGTCTGTTGGTTAGTAGGGGTAATACATGGTATTTAGAGGAAAAGATGGATATGGACAAACTATCTTTGCTTCCTGTAATGAAAAATATACGAAAAGATAGGTCTGTTGGCTTAACAAAATTCAAATTCCATCATTCACAAAGTCACTAAATTGCTGGTTAAACCAAAATGCAGTTAATGTATTTTAATGTACGGATTTAGGATGTAAACCACTTGTTTAATGTTTTATTGCAGCTACTCTCAATGAAATTAGTTGAACTTCATGGGGGCTGTTTCCTGATAACTGAGACCAAAAAAATCTCTGGATTTAGCTGTCGCTCAGCCGACCCTGCTGGGATAACCGGGACGAGTTCTGGATCCAGCGCTACGGGAAGGTCCTTTCTGGTTTGCATCAAAGCCAAGCCAACGCTGCTATTTTCAATGTGCCCCTGGGTACAGATGTGGGGTTCACATCGTGACGGCTAACAAAACATCTTGCACTGGTCTGTTAACAAGGACTCATTTCTAGAGGCCAGAGAAAATTCTGCAGAAAGACATTAATTTCTCAAAACTAGCGGCTGTAAGCTTCATCAGGGGGTAGATGAAATGAAAAGCAGATTTTCTGCTCCAGGGAAATTTGAGGGCAAAGGGGTTAAAATGACCTTCCAGCCCATATAAGACTGAAGCAAAAACTTTTCAATTTTGCTTTCAAAATCGAATGTCTTATATCTGTACAAAATCCCGGGGAAATTAATCATTCTTGTTGCTTTTCCTCCTAAAGCTCCAACATGAAGCTCCCTAACCCCCTTTTTCCACTGGTAGGAGTTAATGAAAAACACTCACGGCTCCTCCACGTGTTATTTCCTAATATAAATGAGCCTTGGTGGAAAACCCCCAGCCAGGTGTACTGTGCTGTAAAAGTTAAGCTGGGTTTAATTCTCAGCTAAAGCCCGGGGGAAAACCCGCCATCAAAGCCATCTCTGCCGACCAGAAGCGGAATGAAAATGAGCAAGTAGCGGGGTTATAAAAGGAGGGGAGAGAAAAACACCAGAGCTCGTTTGCATTTATTAAGCATCTGTAAAAAGCAGCCGGTGCCACACGCAGCTGATGGATGAGGCCAGAAACCTGCGGATTCCTGCAATGTCTAAATTGTTCCTATTTCTGAAAGTGTTTTCTTCTACCAGAACATAACACTAACACCACGCTGTGCAGGGAAGCAAGGGGATGGCTTATGGTGAAAAATTTGTTCCCTTCCTATTAAATAATGAAACATCTTCCAGAAGTCTCCTGGCAGAAAAGGATGTCAATGAGGACCCAGGATTGTTTTCAGAGCAGTGTTATGTTTCCTAAAGTTGTGATGCATCCTGATGGGGAAATAGAAGGATTTAAGAAGGTCTTGGCCAAGCTATTTCAGCTCTTGGCTTTGCAATTGTACCCCAAAAGCTGCACCATAACGGGGCTCTGTAGATGTCACATCACCCTCCCAGGAGAAAAAAATACTTAGCATTTAAAAAAAAAAAAGGGGGGGGGGGGGAAGATGGGAAAAAACTGATAAATCAGTTGAAATGCATCACCGGGGCTGAGCATCGCAGCGGCACAGCCCGGAGCCTTTTCTGTGCCTGCTGCCCCCAGCCGCGGTCGCACGGCCGGGGGGATAGAAGCCACCCCGAATCCGTTGTAGGAAAAACTCTGGTTTAGGAAATATTTGTGCCCTTTGAATGAACGAGAGATGCAGGGGAACGGCCAAGGAGGACAGGAGCTAATTGCCCCCTTTTAGGAGGCGAAGGGCTGCTCTGTTAGTCCTCCCTCTTACAGGGTGTACGCAGCAGCTGGTGCCCTGCAGCGTTTAAGCCACCCTCTCCCCACCAAAATCTTGCAAACGAGAGGATATTTTTGGCTTAAATCCAGCCCAGATTCCTTCCTGAGCAGCAATACCCTTGCAAACTGTTGCTCTTCCATCTTAATTTTACGTCCCCTAATTAGAAGCCGGTGTTGGCCAGAGGAGAAATAATGAACTCCGCAGGATGGCCAGGAACAATTAGAAATCATCCAGTGCAACATATAAAAATTAGTTCCGCTTCTTTCCCTGAGATAACGCAACGCTGGAGTCCAACAGACCATGTTTTACTAAACCACAAGCATTTTTACTGAACTATGAGTCAATTCACACAACTTCACGAGATGCGGTAGGGATAATTCCTCTGCAAAGGATGCTACAAGCAGAAAAAGTTACCAGCTCTTTGAAACCACCCCAGCTACTCTCGGTACCAGACATGGATTATTTAAGAGCTCTTAGCGCTGGCCTAACTTTAGGCTCTGCTTAAGCCTTTCTGGCTGTAACAGACAGCGATGAGCAACACGGTTTCTTGCAAACCCTCTTACCAGTTTCCATCAGCAGTCAGGCTTAAAAATGCTGCAAACCCCGGGATGGCACCTGCCTGGTGTGCACACACCTCTCCCTCTTCTAATTTGTAACCCTCCGAAAGGGGATTAAAAAATGTGCGTATTTATTAACGCTGCTGCTTGTGTTCATGTCCTCAGTTTCTTGAAACAGAGGATGAAGCTAATGATTTTCAAAGTGTCCGTTTAGTGTA
The DNA here is from genome assembly GCA_035582835.1 of Phoebastria nigripes. Classification (NCBI taxonomy): domain Eukaryota; kingdom Metazoa; phylum Chordata; class Aves; order Procellariiformes; family Diomedeidae; genus Phoebastria; species Phoebastria nigripes. Next base: position 2,954,286 of record JAYKAV010001445.1, on the reverse strand, counting down.
GGTCCTTCCCTGCTTTTGACAATCCTGTCTGCTTTTTGGATGGTCCAAGGTAAACCCAGGGCTGTTGACRGCTGAGCTGGGACAAGTCACTTATTCAGTCTCTTGCTAAAATAAATGGTCCACATGTGCTTTAACTTCAGCAGAAGAAAACCAAGTGCAAGTTTATAACCTTAGGCTCAAGCCTCTTTTTTTTTTTTTTTTTTTTAATTACAAAAATATTAAGCTTTAATTTAAAAAGGAAATCTAATATATTCTTCTAGGGTAAGATAAGCTTCCAGGAGGCGGCCAGAGGCACGCCTGCCTTTCTGAGCGCCGCAGCGGTGCGAGCCGGACGAACAAAGAGAGGAAACCACTGCTCCAAAGTGCAAGCCATGCTGGCACACGGATCCCCTACAACTTGCAAGCGTGTCCCACTTCTGGTTTAGAAGTGTTTTCCTGCCAGCCGCAGGCTCATTTAGGCGGTGCAAGAGCCATCCGCTCCCCAGGGACCCACCAGTCACTCTGCAAAGGCACTGCCTGGTCCGGCTCCTTCCACCCGGGTATCCCATGGGACAGGGGCCAGAGCAGATCACGGTCCTCCTCACAGTAAGCAGGCTGGTATCGTCTCTTTGCTCTACCACCATGGCTCTGAACGGCTGCAGGGGTTGTGCTCAGCCCACGCCAGACCGTGTTTCCTTGCAAGAAAGCTCCTCGTGGCCTCCAGATCGGGGTCAGCTGCAACCCAGCAGATGCTGCTAAATATAATGCCTTTGAGATGAGCTTGGGATGTTTTGCATCCTAGGGAAAAACGTGATAAATTACCTGGAGCCAACAGTGCTGAGATGTATGAGGTGTTGCCGAAGCACTCTCAGGCTTCAAACCAAGCTTGGCTTAATATTCCCAGGGGAAAAAAATTAAGAGGATGGAGAAGGAGTGATGGCAACGATGCAACCGTCCCGGCGTGCAGAGCTCCCCATCACAGGAGGCAGATGCAGCCCACGCTGCTGCAGGGATGGAGCAGCAAGGAGCATCCCTGTGCGGCCACCAACTCCCCGGGCAAAACCGGCTTTATCACTGGCTGGGCTGGCAGGCACGGCAACGTGCTTAGAGAAACTCTGAGGCTGCAAGTGCTTTCCCCGTGAAGCCCTGGGTTTTGTTTTTTTGTTTTTTTTTTTTCCCTCTCTTCCTTTTTGAAGTGGTTTTGCCTATTTTGGTAGGCAAGGGCTAATTTCAAGAGGGTTTTTGTTCGCTGAAGACCATGTGGAACAGCGTCAAGACATTTGTGTTGTGGTTTCTCAGGGTTTTGGGCCAATTTTTCAGCCTGAGAAGGAAAAAGCCACCCATTCCTGTAATTAGAGCCAAGGAATTGGGCTCTGCAGGCAGACTTTCCTCCAAGCGGCGTGCGACGGCCGACGAGATGCTCRCTCTCCCGCTGCCCCAGCGCACCCTTCACTAAACCTGGCTTAAAGTGCTGCAAAAGTCCTTGACAAGATGCACGTGGGGCTGATGGGAGCGTTTCCACCAAGAGCCAGACCCCTTGCTGGGTACAGAGGTGCGTTCAGACCATCTCCGGTCCTGGCGTGCCCTCCACCGCTGCACGGTCCCCACCGGGTCCCTGACACCCAGAGGACCTTTACAACAACCTCACAACCCTTTATACCAGCGCACAGTCTGTACAGCGGATTACAATTCAGAATAATGTTGTCCCCAAGACTGGAGAAAGGAAAAAGCGCTGCAAGGTGCACGCTGAACTCTTTGGGAGATGTTTGGGTTTTTTTTGGTTTTAGTCTAAAAATGGCACTTCTTGGCTGCAAAGCTGGTTATGGTGCATCCTCAGGCAGTGTCCGATCATGTACAATTCCTTTTCTGGTCTGTAGGCACCTGGAGCAGCAGCTTGACCCCAATTTGCTATAGGAAGCGGGGATGTTTTTAATCCACCGAGGCCACATGGTCTCTTGTGCAGCCCGGAGGCACCCCCACGGAGGGGGAATACTGAGCAGCTCCTGCAATCCCCCTTGCAAAGCAACCGTCAAGTTCAACTCGGTCCTCTCCTCCRCCTCCCCCTTGCTACCCCGGTCACGAAGCATCATCCCCTCCAGGAAGGCTCCCCCATGCTGGCAGACCAACACTCGCGGCTTTTCCAGTGTTTTTGTGCTGAGGACCCTTGGAAACAGCCGCTGGTGGGTCACGCTGCCCGGCTGGCACCCAGCCTCCTTCCTGGGCACCTCATTCACCCGCTCTCCACGCCGCCGCAGGCAGCTTCAGCGTGGCCGAAGCAGAACCTGATGGAACATTTTTCGGCTCAACATCCCCTAACCCTTGGAGCCTTTTCTTTGTGCCTTTTTTCTTTTTTTTTTCTCCCTGGGTTTTGTGGCTGTGACTTTAACTGTGTTCGTACAGTGCCGGATAAACCATGTCCTTGCTTCTGAATCAGACGCTGATATAAGCCATGGGGGGTGAAACCAAGGGTCCTAAATGCAAGCAGCCACCGGGTAGTTGTGTGTATTGGGAAAAAAATAAAAGATATAAGCAGAGTGCTGCCTCAAGCAGAGAAATTAGGAAGAGGCATAGACTGCAGAAAAGCCCGTCAAGCAAACTTTTTTTAAAAATGACGTTTTTAAACACAGTTTCCTGTTCAAGAAACTGGACAGAGAAACAATAACCCGTTTGTTGCTGCTCTCTCCAAGCAGCGCATGTGAGGCCCCATCCAGGCTCAGCCGGGGAAGGGGACGTCTCTGCTGACCGCAGAGGGTTTTGCGAGCCCCTGTGTGGCACAAGCACACGTGGATCCACTGTTTGGCTCCAGCAAGAATTGCTGTTATTGTTATTTACTCATTTGTGTGGCAGCAGGAGCGGGGCTGCATCTAAAAACGTGTAAACGCAGCTCTTGGTGGCTTCAGCAATCCGACGGGATGCATTTCTGGAAGGAAGCCCAGCTCGTCTCGCCAAGGAGCAGGAGCTCGGGAGCTGTTTTCGAGGTCCTTGCATGGGGCTTCCCACCAGAGCATCTGGCAAGGTGGGAGCAAGACAGATCAGGTGTGAATCCCGACCATGATTTAACTTGCAGACAAAAGGACGCACGAAACGGCGTCCGCGTCAGGAGGTGGGAATCGGCATTGGGGATGGAGGATTAGAGGCACGTTCCAAGAAGGCGCTGCCCTAAACCACACTGCTCTCTGGGTAAACGCAATACCCTGATCTCCAGGCCAATAAATGTGGTTTCTCTCATACGTTTATACACAAACCACAGAAAAAACAGTGTTCAYCCCTGGGGAATCCCGGTCCATTAATAACAACGCTGCTGTGCTGAACCAAGCCTCCATAATCATCCCAGAATTCACTGATTTTTTGCTACGGTCTCCCGGGGGAAATTCCTCCCCTGCTCATGGATCAAGCCAGATAAACGGCACTGGGATGCAGAAACTCTCCTTCCTACGGTCCTTTTCCAGCCAGAAGAGATGTCCGAGAGCATCTGCTCCACTCAAGCAGCAGCCAGCGCTCCCCACTGCCTCCACCAGCTGCTAATAAGATCCCTGGTATGAGGAGCATCTGCCTGCTGAGACCACCAACAGCATCAGCTTCTACCACACGTTACACTTCAGAGGAGAAACCCCTCTATCAGTTACAATCATTTCAGGAGGCCAAGCTGGAAGACATACATCCTTTATGTAGCAATATGCAACCTGTGGGAAACTGGGAGTAAGAAAAGAAGGGTTTTAAGCCAGTCGAGTGGAAGGGGTGAATGTGAAACCTCTGGAATTGCCCCAAGAAATTGGGATCCAATAACCCCTAAAGAGTCATTAAAAATCTGTGGAGTGAGTGCAGGGAGACAGCGTGCCTTTAGGAGTGACAAAATACAGGAGGACAAGATGCGTCTTACACGATGTACATCCCACCATCATCACCCCACCATCATCAGGGAAATTTCACCCAAAAGGAAACAGGACTTTGCTACAGCACTGTAGCCTTTTCCATCCTYACTGACTTATTTGGCATTTTCTCCTCCCTCGTCTCTTTTTACCCACTTTCACTCATTCAAAAAAGCCATTTAGTCCTCCTCTCTTCTAGGCACCATGGCCTGGATTTCGCAAGACAAATTCCTCTGCATTTCAGCCTTATCAGCTTCCTCTGGCCTCCAGCTCTCGGGGGCTCGCATGCCCCGTCCTGAGCTGGCGACGTCTTATTCCTTCTCCTCTATCTTCTTCTTCCAAGAGCATAAAATCTTACCAGCTCCAGGAGAGAAGAAAAGCCTGTTGGGTCCTCGAGGGGCAAATACAGCATCCAGTTTCCCACATGACAAGATGCAAAAGATGCTGCCCAGCAGGGACACCTCAGGACTCCTCGTATTGCCCCAAATACCGAGCTCTGCAACGCTCCCCAACAGTCCCCAGCAGCAATGGGATAGCCACGACTGCTATCATAAAACATGTATTAATTCTTTCCCATTATTGCTCCAAATTAACTCAGCTCAGCTTTCCACCTCCTCTACATACCGACAGCGTATGCATCCTAAAAATCTGGCCTCATCATCTTCCAAAACATTCCTGATTGCTCAGATATTGCCTTGCATTTGAGTTCTGACACAGATCTCTGCGCCGGCTAACACGAGACTATATTGCTCAGCAAACAGGGGGGGACTATGGTTACAAGAAAACATCGGATGCAGAGCAACCAGCCTCGAATAAAATTGCATAATGAATGGGAACAGCAAACTTGAGGGGAAAATAAAATAAAAAAAAAAAATTCAGCTTCAAGGCTGCCAAAACTGAGCCATTGATTACAGCGCATTTGATCCATTTGCATGCAGAGAGCTTTGCTTTGGAGCCGAGATGGAAACAGTCTTAATATAGCTGGAGAGAAAATATCCTTCTTGCACTCTCCTAACTGCACTTTGATAGGAAGCAGCCACAGAGCAGATGGTGCCTATATATAATCACCAGACCTATTATCCCAGCCTCTTTTAGTAATTTGAAGGATGTGATAACCACAAGGCGAGCGGCAAATATTCCCCCTCCCTCCCTCCCTTCCCCCTGCTACGAAAAATATCCCCCCCCCAAAAAAAAGGAGGAAGCTATAATTATGGTAACGATTAAAAGAATTTTCAAATGAAGTAAATAACTATTTTGTGCACTGCTCCTTTAAACCAGAAGTCAAAAGTTAATTAAATAGCAGCATGTTACTGAGTCAGGAGAATACAGCAAGTCCCTGTGCAACGCCGCAGTCGGGAGGGAGACTGGAGTTGCTTCGGATGAATCCAAACCCCAGCACTCCCTTCCTTCCCCGCTGCCCTCCTGCCATTTCTCTGCAGCTGCTCTTTGATGGCGGGGGGAAGGAGAGCTCATCTGTCTCCATTTCTTTACTTGCCAGAGCCTAGAGTTGCACGGTTTCAAAGGATGAGCGAGGCGATTCTCTCCGGGGGTTTCTCGCCCCATGAAGATGCTCAGGAAAACATCACAAAACTGATTTTTATGATGTTGCGAGGGAAGGCTGGGGAAAGGTGGTGTCATGAGGCTGTCGTGGATGAGCAAAAAGGGTTTTAKGGGGGGTTTGCACGCCTCTGCCAGCATGGACCCTTCCTCCCCTTCTGCCGCTGCCTGCTGGGCACCCCAAAAGTGCCTGCTGGCAACTAGGAGCCCAGGGGTGAGTTGGTGAGAGCAATCCCTAGCTGTAGGCAGCTGGAGGCATTACTCATCAGGCACTTTACGGACATAAGTTAATAGCGGAGGTGCTGAGGAGCATCCCCAGGTACCCAGCTCCCAGTCGGTGCGCCCGGCCACATGCCGACAGCAGCTCCAGCGGTGATGCAAACTGCAGATGGTTTCTGCGCCACTTCCAGAAGGTCAGAAGTGTGATTCATTGGCAACAGGAATCCCGAGGACCGTAGGATAACGCACAAAACCATCGCTGCTGCTTCTTAACACCCCTCCCCAAGACACCCGGGTTGCTGCAAGGATAGTGGAGGCGGCATCGGAGTTGCAAGCTTCAAGCTCCCCCCACCCTGACTTAGAGGTCGAGGACGGCGTCCTACCCCCCACTGCCAATGGACAAGCAATGTGCTAACGGCTGTGCAAAACCAGGGCACGCAGTCCCTGCCCTGAGCGCTTACGGTCGGTGATTGCACCGGGATGTCACAAGCCGAGAGGGTGGGAGCGTCCCCGGGTGCTGCTGGAATAGAGGTTCCCAAATTAGGTGGCCTCATTCCAGCCAGGAAGCTGCGGAGCCATCGCTCTGTGAGTAGGGTATGTGAATTTGGGAGCTGTGCCCTGTAAGGAGGTGTGTGGGTACATACAAGGATCAAACCTTGCATATACCAGGTTTGGAGGAAGCAATGGAGTGGTCCCAGAGGATGCACGTGTGACATGCCCTCTTCAGGGAGGGATGGCCCAGTGCTCCCCCTCTGCTTCACCGGCCACCCAGACCAACCACCACCCCCTGCAACTGCTTCCCTAACAACGGGGCTGTTTGCTAGGGCTATGGCAGGCCGGATTACGTGGATTATTTAAGTGCCTAGAAGCATCGTTTGGTGTTGCAAGGGCTGGTTTAGGAGCACCCGTGTGGGTCCGTACCTACCAGCAGCCAAAAGCAACCGGTGACATCCACGCATGCTTATGTGCCACCCACGGTATCACCTGCTGCGAGTCACCGCTGAGCCCAGCCTCGAGGTCCCCACCCCTCTTACCCTTTGGGACTGCAGTAGGACCCCTCTGCCTTTCGGCGACATCTCTGCCTCCGAGCATCATGGCTGACGAGGGGCCGAGCAGAGGCAGGACCACAAGATCCAGCCCACTGCCCACATGAAAACCCACTCGCTGCAACACGCTCGTGGGAAACGCATTCGCTTCCCTGCCTACTCCCTCTGCTTGGCAAGAGGTATACCCATCACTCACTCGACACCCTGCCTACAGCAGGATCGGCGCACAGCCCGAAAGCGCTGCCTGCTGTAGGCTGCACATATGCCCCCCGTCATCACTTGCTCCCACGTGAGAGCAGAGCGAGCACTGCGGGGAAGACCCCATCTCCATCTCTGCTGTCTGATGCCTGGGGTAACATCAGCTCTGCTTTGCTAACTGCATCCCCCCCGAGCCAACCGCATCCCCCCCAGAGCCATCCACTGCAGGCAAGAAACTTCCTCTTCTGCCCCGATGGCTGCATGGCTGTGCATCCCCTACGAGCGATGCTAGTGAACAGCAAGTCACAGCTGAATGGGAACAGCAGAGCCACCCTCCCAGATGTTGGCCTGGGGACAACATCCAAAGCCAAGCGTTCGGCAAGGGTCAATGGGTTACTCTGTGTCACCGTGTAAATTCCCCCTTTTTTTTCCCTTCCAGTGCAGAGCGTGGTCTTTGGGAAGACAACAGGTAGGCTGATTAGCTTCTATGACAGTCTAAGACCCCCATGGAGATGCATTACAGGTGGGACCCCAGCACCATGTTGCCCTTTGTCAGCCACCCCCCTTTTTGGCCAAAGACACAGAGAGAAGAGAGACCCTCCAGGAGCAAAGAGGTGAAGGGAACGTGCCAAAACAGGCTCAAAGGAGGAACAGAAAATGCTGGGGCAGCTAAACTGAAGTCTCAAGGGTAGAACAGGTTCTGACTGTTGCTCAAGTACAAGAGTCCATCAAGACACTTCAATACACTGGGTTAGGAAACACTGAACACAGCAACATAGATGCTGAAAGGTGACAGACCAGAAGATAGGGCCAGACCAATTTCCTGTCAAAGTGTCTTCAAGCATCTACACCTTGAGCCCTTGAGAGCAAGTGCACAGCAGAGATCATAGAATCACAGAATCATTTAGGTTGGAAAAGACCTTTAAGATCATCAAGTCCAACCATTAACCTAGCACTGCCAAGTCCACCACTAAACCACGTCCCCAAGCACCACATCTACACGTCTTTTAAATACCCCCAGGGATGGTGACTCCACCACTTCCCTGGGCAGCCTGTTCCAGTGCTTGACAACCCTTTCGGGGAAGAAATTTTTCCTAATATCCAATCTAAACCTCCCCTGGCGCAACTTGAGGCCATTTCCTCTCGTCCTATCACTTGTTACTTGGACTCTATGATGGGGCTGCCCTGATCTCTTCCATTTAGACAAATCCATTTTCCCAGCCTGTATCTTGCTGCTGCACGCCCGGATCCCACAGACCCAGGGGAGCAGTCTCCCTCCCTGCACCCGACCAGCCAACGACCACCTTGGGGGCTGCCGTGGTCCCAGGGCAGCATGGTTCACCTGGCCGCCCTGCTTGGAGACCAGATCTGGGCAGTGTGGGAGGTGGGCTGACGGTGGGATGAGCACACGTAGCTGGCCCATCAACTAAAAACATCCTGGCCAGCAGACTAGCTCACGGAGAATGGGCACAGCTTTCTCTCTTTTGATTTTGGACACCTCCCTGCTAACCAGAGGGTGAGGGACACGGCAAATGGAGCGGCCTCAACAGCAAGAAGGGACGTTGGCTATAAAACACTGCTCTGCAGTGACCACTCAAGAGCAGTAGCAGATTTTCCCCAGCATTGCTGACACCCCAAAAGGCCATCGCTCTTGTCCTCCACCACCGCTACCATCTCCAATGTTTGATGGCTTTCAGGCTGAGGGCAGGTGACTGTTCATCTCCTTGCCTGCTGAGTGATGGTCTGCAGAGCTGTGGGTCATATCTCCCAGGGACCAAGTGTTTTGAATTTATAGAGGGACCAGGAAAYCTGTATCTGCTGTTCAGAGGTGGAGTAGAAGATTACGGTTGGACTCGATGATCTTAAAGGTCTTTTCCAACCTAAATGATTCTATGATTCTATGTTGTCCTCGCTCTCTGTCCCACTTGCCGTTGTATTTGTGCATATTCTGCATGTATTTGAGAAAACAACTCTATTCACACATTATCTTTTCGTACGACGACTCTGTTTTTAAGCTACAGAATTAGCAACGTATTGTAGCRATGGGACCCTGGCAAAGTGGGTGACTCCTAGAAATGTTCTCCGACGGTTATGTGCAACACTAGAGGGCATGAGCAAGACAACAAAAGCCCCCGTCTACCACCGCTGAAAAGCTCAAGTGTAATAAAGGCCAACGAGCTTTTCTCGGCCCATCAGTAAAAGAGAAAAAAAGCAAACATCAGAGGTGTCCCCACCTGGCAGGAGGAGTGCCAGGGTGCCAAGTCTCAGTACACAGCATGGCCAACTGAGGAACAAGTTTCTGAAGGCAATTCCCCAGTACAAAGCTAATCCCCCCCTCCGGCAAGAAGAGTACGTTTGTTTGCTTCACCATTGTAACCTTATTAAGACTTTTGCACTCTTTATTTCTGAGCAAGCAAAATGGCATGTTTTTCTAACTTTGCATGGGAGGAAACATGTCACCCTGTGTAAAAGTCAAACATACGATGAGGACACACAATCCCCTTCATGTGTCATTGCAAATCTACACAGAGGAGAGCATTGTACTTGCAAGCTGCCCATCAACCCAACACAAACAAGGGTGGTCCTGTGGGTTAAAACATGCAGTTATCTGGTTACCAAGCTCAGTTTGGATACTGGGTACGACAAGAGGGTCGTCTCCAGTGGCAGGCAGTGAGTTGTTGCACAACAGCGTAGGGGAGGAAGAGTCAGGAAACCTACACTCTGTTCATGACAAGTGCTTTCTTGGTGTTGTCTCTTCCACCTCAATTCCCTGGGAAGAGCTCCACCATCTTGTTCATCTGCTATCTCACTAGGGAGTCTGTAACTAGGGCAAATGTAGGCAAAATCCAGCAAGCCACATCACGCACACACATGCCGACATACAGTTTAGTAGCTGCAGATCTGCCTGTAGGGCAGTAGTTGGGATTGAGTCTCTTCTGAGAAAGAGCAACACAACAGGAAGCCCTTCCTAGGACAGCAGGGTCTCCACAAGCCGGCACTAGGCTTGCCCCACAGCCAGCAGCCCCTGGTGGGGTCTTCACATAAGATTCCATGGGACGGTCCTTCCTTCTGCAGGGTGCCCTGCTGCCACCAGTATCTCTACATTTCTTGTGGTACGRGGAGTTTGATCACCAGTACATCTTGCTGGTGCCACCTGAGCATGACTCTGAAACATAAGAATTTCTCAAGAGCTGGCAGGTGCAGAGGGAGAGCCATGAATCTGGACTGGCGTGCATGGAAGGAATTACGCTGATTTATTCCTTCTCTTCAGCTCTAGGACAAGAGAAGACATTTTTCTTTTTCAGGACAAGGAGGTTATATAGGTGAGTATTTCTCCTGCATTGCACTGCTCGCTCTCCTTCTCTCTCTCTCCTCATAGACAAACAACATCGGTTTTCTGGCAGAGACTGCCACGGGAAGGGCGTAGCAGGCCTGAGCACCCGGCATCTTTCCCATTTGTGCAGAAGCCGAAGGGTGGCTGCACACTGGCAAACAGCTTTGCTGGTCCAAGGACCTCTCTGTTCACTCACAGGGGAATCCAGGCAGCACAGCGACACTGAAATACCGAAGAGGTTGCAACATCTCTCCTGTATGAACACAGTCCCAATACCTGGGATTTCTGCTTTGCAGGATATTCCATAGCAAGGTCTCTGACTGTATCTATCCATCACTGACCTGTGATGCACACCATCACCTTGTCCCCTGGTGCCACCCACACCATACCTCCAGGCATTGGTGCCACTCCAAGGGACCCAGGGCGCACACACCAAGGACACATTGGGTGCTCGCCCAAGGACAGGACTGTGGGGCACCACCAGCCACGCACTCAGATACCACCATTACCAGTCCAGGGACCTCCTCCTCTTTTTGGAAGGACAGACAGGAGATAGACTCCTAGACACACAAGGCTCCAGTAAGACCAAGCGCTGCCTAACTTTTCCGGGGCCATCCCCACCGGGGAACCCGACATGCCATTGCTTTATGGCAGCACTACAGCCCATACAGAGGCTGGGCAGAGCTCCTGTCCCCCAGGCAGGGTGACAACTGGAGACACCCACCCTGGCTGAAGTGCTGCCTGTGCTTGGCACTGAGCTGCCTCTTCTTCTGGGCAGGTACCGGCATAAGGAGGTCCTCGCTCCTCTGCCAGACAGAGCCTGCAACATCTGGCTCTTAATTCAATGTTTGGAGCAAGTTACTGTTGCTCTTGCAGTAAAACCAAGACAACCTGCCCCTGTGCAGAGACTTGCCCCTGGGAACCTGCTCTCCACGGGGAGTTTAAGTGCCCTGGCACTACACCAGAGGTGAGAGCATAGGAAAATCTCACCATACATTGATAAAAGAAGTAATAGTTATCCCCAGGTTATATACTGGGAGCAGAGGACCAAGACACTCGTCCAGCAGATGCATGTCAGAGCCAGGAACCAAATCCTTACCTCTTTAGCTGTGGTTCAACAGGCTCACTATTGCCAACTGGAGTTGCTATCACTCCGGCCAAACCTTGTGCTTTTCTTTCTTGCAGACTTTACAGTCCAATTCAGACCGGTGTACCCGCACCCCACCTTCTCAGTGCTGGACAAGCATACTTAACAGCAGACCCTCCTTCTCCTCTGCACATATTCCCTTCTGAGGAAGTGGAAAACACAGGGTTAAGCTACGCTGTACTTCCATCTGACAACCAAAACTGGCATGCCATCAGATCATGCTCAGGTGGAACCAATTACACAGGGGAAGGGAAGGAGCCGGAGCCCTCATGCAAGAAGCTGTTGGTCTGCAGCTTTGAAAGCCAGCTGCTTTTTTCTGTCCTTTCAGAGTTTCCAGGCCCCATCTCTGCTGCAAAGGTGTTGTGCAACCCGGGCGTTTTGCAACCGCCGCCTGACTCGGCCGCAGAGCCGGGGCTCTGGGCTTCACCCTGTCCCACTGCGCCTGGAGCGGCTCTGGCCTCCTGCCCACCTGCGCTCCCAAGCCCACGCCAAGGCTACCTTTACTCCCAGCACGCTAAAGCTTGGTTTAAAGTTGCAGCCAAGCTCCATGGGACGGGCTGAGAAAGCAGAGAGAGGCCATTACAGTGATGCACTGGATGGGCATGAACTTCCATCGCTTCGAGTGAGTCCACACCCTCAGATTGCTCTAGACCCAAACCCATCACTTATGACGCTGGTCCCACTCCTGGATCACCATTACTGCGCTAAATCCAGAGTGATGCCTTCAGAGCACTCCAGACTTGCCGTGCAAAGGCTGGAGAACTCCAGCAACATCTCCTCAAACCTTGGCTAACACCAGCCAGCACCGTTAAGAGAGAGCTGGAGATGAACCAAGCCTGAACCAAGTCTCAAAGCCTGGGTCTAGGTCGAGTCAAAGACAAGGACAGCACAAAGCAAATTGTCACATGAGCTTCACCTACCCATATTTAAACCTGACGCCGTAATAGCGTGACACCTAATTATGCCATAAAACCAGACAAAAGTACCTCAGGCAAGATCACCACGTTACTCCTCCGGGAAAGACTTTGCCCCATTTCGGCGTCAGGAACAGGCACTGCCTTTGCGGGGATGGGTCGGGGAAGGCTGTGCCCTGCAGGATGTTGCTACCCAGATAAACACCTCCAAGTAAGAGGGAGAATTTAAAAATAATAACACTAAAACCTAAACAAACAGTAACTGTTTGAGGGCTTTGCTTTGGAATAAAAGATTAATGGATGTATTGATTGAGTCAAGGGGCTGGGACAAAGGCTGACAGCCGTGTTTATTTTTTGGCATCTGTCTGTGGACTTACTGGGCTTGTGTCCGAGCAAATATTGCGTTAAGGAAGCTTATAAACTAACACATGAAGCGTGGTCGGGTCGTCTCCAGCTCAGCCCGCAGGTTGTCTGAACGTGCTGCCACCAAAATACGTTAACAGGAGTTACAACAGCTTAACATTTAGGAGTAGACTGGGCTGAAGATGTGTTCAGATGCCTCTGCAAAGCTACTCAGCCTTAGAAATACGTGTTGACCCCTGTGTGATGCTTGGGGAAAACGTTTCCTGAATATGGAGTCTATAAATCTTGCAGCTCAGAGCGAGATGGACCGTGTGAGCGAGCTGCCCCGGCACCAGGAAAAGCAGCTACTGCGGGATGCCGGGAAGGACCGAACCGGGCAAGGGCTGTCTGGTGGTGCATTTCCCCCCCTGCTCTCTCCTGGGCCGCTCTACGATCTCAGAAATTCCCATTAGGCCTTGGCCTTTGTGTAATGAGTTGGGCGGTGAAGCGTCCCTTGACCGTACCAGGAACTCTTGCATGGCTAAGGTGGGGAACRGCACTGACCGTCCCAGGAACTCCTGCTGCCTGGCCAAGGTGGGGAACGAGAGCAGGGATAATTCGTCATCCCCTGACATCCTTATCTGAGTCGTAGCTTGAGTGGAACGGTACCATTGTTACTGGAATCTTGAGAAATTCTAGTAACTACCGACTCGGACTGTGGCCAGGATGGAAATTTACGGATGACTAAAGCCAAAAATCTTGCGACCCTATAAACAGTGGTCCTAAGTCAGGCCCTTTGAGCTCTCCTGGACCGCAGCAGGCTGCGACCAGCATCTCCCTCTGAGTGRGACGCCTCTCAGAGCTCGCGAACTCTCGAGTTTACAATATTCGGAGGACTGTCGCCGAAAGCTGACAATGGGACCTGGGCTGAAACCCTTCGCTCCTCAAGGCTCAACCCCTTGCCCGTTGAGAAATGCTGAGACATTTGACGTGAATATTTCACTGAACTCGAGGGGGATTTTTAACAGGTATACCTTTGTATATTTATATATCTTTGTGTCTCTGTGTGTGCGTGTGTGAATTGATGGAGGTACCCGATAGCAAGTATAGTATAAATATTATCATCTCGAATCTCTCATTAAGTCACTGTTGTGATTGTAGTAGACTCTACTAACTTACTCTGTAAATGTTAAATTAGTCAATGATTAAGTGTTGCTAAAATCTTGTGATTCACCTTAAAACTGTGAATGAACCTTAGACTGCTGCTAGACACATCTAATCCCTTAGACATAAACCGTTGACCAAGTCTGGGACTAGGAGCGGATCCAGCCACACCTAAGCTCCATCAGGAATTCAGAAAGCGAGGGGGTCTTCTCTGAACCTCGTGACTCAATGGGAGGGTCTCCCTTACCCTTTTGCATTTTCGGTCTCTGTATAAATGATTCCAGATCGATTCTAACTCGATTTTCCTTTGTACGTCTCATCCATGTAGTAAGTGATAGAGTGAACCTTGCCATCGAACTCTGTTAAGTCGCATTTTTATAAATTCCTACTAAAACCACTTTTTGCTAATACCTTTGATGGTGATTCATTAAGTGGCCTTAAACCACTCATTCGCGACAGGCTGCCACGCCGGGACTTACGGCAGGGGATGCTGTGGCAAAGCGAGCGGCAGAGATGGAGGAGGGACGCAGCCTCCCAGCAAAAGACCAGGGTAAAGTGCAGGGCTGTACAGCCCCTGCTGATAGACCCACAAATGCTCCTGTTCCGGTGCTGTGCACACCTAATTCTGGAGAATTTAGGAAAAACCTCAGCAGTGCAGCAGCTCGGGCACTGCTGAGTAATTTGGCTGTTGCCTGGGTTTCGGCACCTTCTGCTAATACCTGGGGACCCCGTTGGGCAAGAGGTGGGTCGCTACTTCTGCTACGAGATAAGTCTGTGTGCAAAAAGGCTCAAAGAAACACAAATGGGTTTTTGAAAAGCGTCCTTTCAAGACCTAATGCATCTTGCAGAGCTCCAGCCGCTGTCAATGATTAACCTGCTGCACCCGTCAGACCTCCCTGCTTCCAGCTCTCGACGTGAGGAACCAGATCCCTTCTGAAGCCACCTCTTCCCACTGCCTCCCTGGCACGCAAAGCCTCCAAACTGCCAGGCATGCAAAAACCACAAGGAAGAACCTCCCAAAAAATAATCCCTGGAGAGGTTTAACAGACCAATCGCAAATACATTCACAATTCTTCTCACCCTGCCTCCTTGATAAGCCTTTCTCATGCAGCTTGGTCACCCTGAAACAGCTCTCCTCTGCAGCACAGGGACCCAGCTCTCGGAGAAGCTGAACCTCACACAATCCCATGGCAGCAGAAGCCAGGGCTTCAAAGATGGGGGACGGGATGGGCATGATGTTCAGAGTCGGTAGAGAAGCTGAGACCCTTCTGCTAAATCCCCATGTGGCAGAGCAGGCAGCGCCGCCTGTAAGGATGGACACTGGAGAGGCAGGGACCAGGGCACTACAGCAATAAACCCAGAGCTGCGTTTCTTATCATCGATTTGAAACACCACCTAAAAAAAGCACTGATTACAGGAGAGGGAAAAACCCAGAAGCCTTAAGTGACCATTTTAAAGCTTTCAGCTATTTAATTGTGGGTTTCCGCAGGCTGATAAAGAAGCCAGCGCCCTCGCCGCAAGAAGCTTCTCCTTCCTGAAGTGCTCTGTGCATCCCTTGTATCTACGGAGATGCCAAGCATCTTGGAGAGAGACCTCCTGAATGCCCCAAAGCGAAGGAGGACATCCAGCCTTGCAGGTGAGATGGTGGCAGTCACCCAAGGTGACGGCAAGGCAGGCGTGACAGCCCTCCACAGAGGGAGCGGGTGGGCAGAAGAGCTCTTGAACCCCGCTGAGAAGATGCTTTGCTCCTCCTCTCCCAAGGATGGCTCATAAGCATCAACAGCTGCTTTAGAAAACAGTTATAGCTGCACTACATCTTCACACAAAACCAGCGACAAATCTCCAGCCATGGTGCTCTGCAGCATCTCTGAGTGTCCAAGCCTTGGGCTGGGCTTTGCACCATCCACCCCTCCCATCAAAGCCTGGCAGGGCCTCCACGGGGGAAGAGCTGCCCAACTCTCCTGGAAAACACTGAGGACTGTGCATCTAAACCCCCTGATCACCACCAGCTTCACACCTCTATGTGCTGCAGATACAAGGGAACGTTTTCAGATATGCCCTGAAGATCGTGGATCCCAGCCCTGCTTCCAAAAACGATGCCTGCGCTTCGGGGCCCCAATCCCATTTCCTCCCAGTAAGTCCCAGGTCACTTTTGGATTTGCCTCAAGTCCACCAGCTCACTTTTGGACATGAAGCATCAGCTCCCCGCTTGCTTTAGGAACTCTTGAAACATGAACTGCAAATCTACATGGAGCTACATGAAATAAAAGGGGCTCCCTTCGATAATGCACATTTTTTGCTCTTACAGCTTGGCTGTTTTTCCCTCCTCTCCAGCTGCCAGGTCTTTAAATCCCACAGGACAAAAAAAAAAAAAAAAAAAAAAAAAAAAAAAAGGCAGGCAGGAAATAAAAAAGCATGTATGGGAAAGAAAAAAAGAAAAGGAGTTTTCTATGGCCCAGATGAACCTAGCCCCTCTGCTAACCACGGCAAAGCAATATTTTCTAGTGGGATGGGGGGGACCGTGCTGTGAAGAGCAGCTGTGGGTGGCCGTCCCCAGAGCTTCCCGTGGGTACTTACTGGTGCTTGTGCTAGTGCCGATGGTGTTGATGGTTGTGGGGACAGAGGAGGAGGAGTAGAGGGGCAGATGGCCGTTCTCGCACGCCAGGTTTTTGTCCTGCCAGCTGGAAGCGCTGACGCTTATGCCCGAGTCTCGAGAGTTTTGCCATCCGTTGAGTTTGTCATCGGAGTTTTGTCTTTGGTGATAGTAGTGCGTCTGCCCGTAGTCCACCGAATCCGACCGACCTCTGCTCTGGCTGCCGAAGCCACCCGACGTGCGGTCCTCCAGGTGGTTGAGCCACATGGCCAGGGCGCTCCTGTCCTCTAAGGAGGTGGCAGGGTGTATCAAGGCGTAGGACAGCAGCTGCCTGCTCTCCTCGATGTGTTGGTTGTGTTCGATCGAGTGGGCCAGGATTTTAGGCAAGAGTTTCATGTATTCGACTTTTGCCTCGATGTTTCCGGGCTTCAGTAAAGGCAGGTGTGTTAACAATAGGGAAATCACTTTATCCTTGGATTCCTGTTGCCATTGGTTAATGATTCCTGTTGAAGGAATAGCAAAAAAAAAGAAGAGAATTGAGAAATCGGCAGAGCTAATAAAGAAATAAATAGACCCTGGCAGGGTAAATACGACACGCCAAAGGGCTGCCTGCACGCGTGATGCCGCTGCGTGAGCATCTCCCAGCCAGGGGGTCACCGCTCTCTGAAAACCAAGGTCATGGCAAGGTGTGCCGAATTGGACACCAAGAGTTACCAGATGCTCCTGAAAATCACAAAAAAAGACAAATTACACCCACCTCCACGGCCACGTAGCTCCACTGCTGTTGTCCTAATGTTAATCAAAATCACGATTTGGCCCAAATTTTCCATATTGTTRCAGATTACACAAAATACTACACAAAAGCATTTCATGGATAAACCTAACCTTTTAAAAGCACTGGTTGGAAAATGGGAAAGGTCAAGATTCAAATGAGCTAACACAGGCAAGAGCCGCAGAGGGCGAAGGGAAGAAGCGTCCCAGCAGGAGGGCAATAACCAAACCAGGGTGTTGGTCCATCCGCCAGCCTGGCGCGATAAGCTGCCCCAAAGGTATTGAGGGAAGGGCTCAGCTGACGCGGCCGCAGAGCTATTGTTCCTCTGTTAGCTCATGGCAGATAGGAGAGGTTTTAGAAGACCAGAAAAAAAGCAAACATACGGTTTAGCTTTAAAAAGATGCAAAAGGAAAAGTCAGGGAATTACAAACTGGTCACTTAACTCGAACTCCTGGAAAACTGATGGAACAAATAATGAAACAACCTATTTGTAAGCACTTAGAAGATAACAAGATGATAAGTGACTGCCGACACCGATTTGTCAAGAACAATTTAATTTCCTTCTGCGACAGAGTAACTGGCCTGTGAATAGCTGGAGACGCAGTCAGCGCCGTATATCTTGATATTCATTAGGTGCTGCCGCACATGGCTTCCTCAGCAGCACACCAGAGAAACACGCTCAGGCGAAACTACTCTAATGCAGGCACGCAACTCATCAGAAAACCATATGGAGAGAGTCATTACTGGTGATTCACCGTCGGATTGGGAGGATGTGCTGAGCAAGGAGACTTGTCCCGGCCGTGACACTACCCAGTATGTCATCGGCTATACAGGTGATGTGATACATGTATTCAACGTGCAGGTATCGCGCTAGGAGAAATGAAAACACTCCAGAAAACTGGATTTGAAGTCAAACAACATTGAGACCTGGAGAAAAGTCAGAAAAACCCAGCTCCATTAAGTAGGTGCAAACATCTGCATGGAGGTGGGAACAAATCGCTGTGCAGTACCAGGCAGGGAAGAGCCTGGGGTCAGGAAGCATCACAGGCTGAACATCAGTCAAAATGCCATGCTGCACATAAAAACTGCACCAGCCAGCCTGTCATCTGTCTGAGAGGTGAAGAYCGGCATGGACAAGCTGCTCTCCATGTCTCCTGGGGATTGTAGTAATTGGTTTGAATTGCAGCAAAGGTGAATGAGGTCAGACATGAAGAAACTACCTCCTACAGGTAGGGCTAGTGATGCGCAGGGAGAGATTGCCTACAGCCATTGTGAAATCTCCATCACCGGAGGTTTTTCTGAACAGCTTATACAAACACCAGCCAAGGACAGCTCAGGATCTACCTAGACCACCCAACTGACGCTTCCCAGTCCCAGGTCAGTCTCTCCCCCAGCGTCTACCAAACCCCTCTATGAAGCCTTCAAACTTTCAGTCCCTGTAGCAGGCTGTGCCTAAGGGTGCCACAACTGAACCATCTGGTGAAAAAGGACTTCCTTCTGTTTGCTTTAAACCCACTGCCCAAAACTTCACCAAGTGAAACGTCCTGAGTTCTCATGTTATTAAAAAAACCCCCAAAACTTTACGTTGTCCCTCCCTGTCTGCTGTCTCCTATCCATACTGTAGAGGAAGCTGCTCTATATCATTCATTATCCCTATATCCTTCATGTGTTTTTGAGCTAGGGTAACCAAACCCACACCAGTGAAATGAAGATCTGGACGTCCATCTGTAGGATCACCCATCAGGTTCGCTCTCGGGAAGACCCACGCTGCTGTCCAGCAGCTAACCCAACCCTTCCACCACCCCGTGACCCAGAAGAGGGCTATTACAGTAGGGCCTTTTCCCAATTAGGACCAAACCCTGCACGTCGGTTCCCTGACACAACTGCGGTGGTGAGCAGCACTCACCCCTCCAGCTTCGCCTTCCCAGTTTCAAGGCGTGCAACCATTTTAATAGGAAGCCACTAGATGGCTTGCTGGAAACGCCGATGGCTCTCGCTGGAACTTTCTGCAGCGGTATTTACTTCTCCGCAGACCCACCCCTCCTCCAGAGCTGCTTCCCGACCCAGCCGACAGCATGCCCAAGCCATCTCGTGCCGCTGTGCAGAGAGGTGCAAGGGACACGGCGTGGCACAGCTTTGGTGGAGAAGGAACCGCTTTGTTTGCAGCACAAGAGAGTTTTGGTACTCTGGGTGCGCTCCTGTGTCCGCAGAGATGCTGTGAGGTTGTTTTGGTGCTAAAAAATGGGATTTGGAAAAGCATCGCTCAACCTAAGTGAAGTTGTGAAAAATACATGAGCGTAGCGGGACTCAAGGTCCACCAGAGCATCTCCGTATTTTCCATATACAGATGTAACCGCTACAGGCAAAGCTTTCTGATGTGCTTAATSTGATTTTTCTGTCCCCTCTTTCTCCCCCCATCTCAGCCAGCTGCCCTGCGGGTTGAAAACCCGTTTTATTTTCTCCCCTCCTCCTGCAGAGGGATGTCACCCATTCCCTTATCACCCCCCACATTTTATTATTGCCGTTGGGGCGATTCCGCAGCGCTTTCAGGCTGGCACAGCCAAACCCCAGCRTGGCACCATCTGCGGGGTGAGGCTGTGGGATTTTGCAGCAGCTCGGATAAACTGAGAAATCAAAAGATCATTAAAAAAGGGCATGCAATGCACTGCTAAAAGAAGTCAGTGCCACTTGTACATAGGAACTAGGTAGCAAAATACATGCAGAAAAAGCAGAGCCCGGTGCAAACTGTGTGCAGAGGAGGAGGAGGAGGATGGGGGAGGCAAGTGGCTGTGGCTGGACTCCTCTTCCTCGCACGGGGAGGGGGCTGATCATGAAGGTCACCACTGGAGAACACAGGATGGTGCCAGAGCCGCTTCTTGGGAAACCTGCCTCAGACCTCCAAGAGATTTGGGGGTTTAAAATCACAACCCCARAAGATGGAGCATTGATCCGAAAGCCCGCGGCTGGCGAGGTGCCGGGCGCCCTTCCCTGCCCCAGCCTGGGCAGGAGCCGCTCTCCTTCTCAGCCAGCAGCAGGATGTGCACAATTAAACAAAAATGGAAAATAATTAGATCCGAAAGAGGTTTGGCTCTCTCTGAGACGGGGCGGAAGGTCAGGCTTAATCCTATCTGCCAGAAAATAGAGGGATCTGGAGAGGGCGGCGCCGGAGGAGGAAAGCTGGAGCTGCCTCTGGGCAGGGGGAGAGGGGCTGGCGACCTCCCTGAAGCCCCTCTCCACCCTCTCCCCGAATACAGGAGCCCCTGCTTCAGCTCCCTACCTGCTGCCAGGCACTCCCGGACATCTGGGATGCCTCACCCTTCATTGCCAGAACAAGCCCCCCTGGGTCAGCCACGGTTAGGATGTATCCTGGTTTTGGGCTTCCACGTCCCAGGGTCCCAGCACGCTACCTGTGGTGGTGTACGGGGTCGCAGGCACTAATCACATTACAGCCTCGTTAGTTCCCCTGGGTGCTGCTTCAAGGATGCCTGATGCTTTCTGTCACAAGACTTTCACTGCTCTAAGGGATGGCAAGACTACTGATATTTGCAACAGCAAAAATTTTTCTGAGCATAGAGAAAGTCCCAAAGTTAGAAACTCCACCTTGCTGCTTTGAAACTCTCCAAAATCCCTGTCCTGCCTGTTGCTGTCATTGCACTCACATCTCCTTTTGGAGATAAGCTAAAATAATAACTGAYGACAAGCACCCTAAGGAGCCAGCTCCCACCCCAGCCCTGTGACCCCTGTACTGGGAAGGGATGGGAGCTGCCGGCACCCCCGAAGCAGAAAATCCCAATTTTCATTACGGGACTCTTTTTCTTAGGGAGAGGCTGATTGAAGGTGGGATGTGAAACTACCTTCTAACTTAGGATTACCTACCCAATATGATTTTGCTGCCATGCAGCACAGCTGATGCATGTGCAGGGTGCCTGCGTATAAATATAGCATCAAATATAGCTGGGTCCTGCTTCCAAGGCTGAAACCTGTGCTGCACTATGAATAGGTCCAATGTTACCCCCGAAACAGGGGCTTTCTGGCTTGAGAAAAAGGTGATGTTTGTCAATTTAATAAGCGCTCGTCGGATTCCTCTGTCACAAATCTGCTTAATCGCTTCTGGATCCCTGCAAACTGTTAATTGCCTTCATGTCTGGTGGTGACGGATCCACTTCTAACACCACACTGCGTGAAGGACCTTCTTGCCTTTACTTTGAACCTGCCTCCTGACAGATGACTGGGTTATTTCAACCACCAGCGAGGCTGGCAGGTGGCAGGTGGAGCTCCTGAAGCTGTTAAAGATGTACCGGGAACAGTCACAGTTCTCCGAAGGTAAAGCCAGTCTGGATGGAGAAAGGTAGGGATACACACAGTGCAAAAACCAACGCAGGCGGCACACTGGTGCCTGCATTTAGAAACCCTGAAGTACCTAACTGCCTGGTTTTTTTCTTCTATTTTTGATTTTTGCAAACAGACCTCTGGCCCCCACCTCGAAAACACCGACCCTGCCTGGAGGGATGGCCGAGAGGAGCTGTCAGCACAGGCACACGAACGCGTGTGTCTCACCAGGTGAGATGTCTCCAAGGAACAACAGCAATGTGAGATACCTCTCAAGTGCCTAAAAAGACCCCAAAAAACAACCAACCYCAAACAAGATAAACCTTTTCATTTTGAAAGCAGAAATTGGGTTATCCTCCTGTTGTCACATACAACTTACCACATTTCACAAGTGAAGACGACAAATATGTTGACTGGGGTTTTGATGAAGCAGGCGAGATGAATGATGTGTAATTTATGAGCTAGACAACAGCTTATCATAAAGTACAAGGACAACAATTAAAGACTGGAAGTGTTTTAAAAACTGCCCAAGGATTTGCCGAGTGACAAAGAGTACGTTCAAATAGCAGGTTTGGTATCATTGCTCCACAACGGTAAGTCAGTGCATTTAAGGGCTCCAGTTGTCAGTAAATTGCTCTTAAATTACTGTTTTATTATGCCCTTGTTTTCAGTTTAACAACATTTTCCATAAAAAGTTCTCAAAAGCCCATTCAGATCATTTGTCCAAGCAAGAAATGACTAAGAGTTAGATGTGCCCATCTGAAGGGCACCCACCAAACAGAGCACCTTCACAGCAGGGCTGAATGGACCAGCACTCTCAAGACGTACTCGGGAAGAAAAAACAGGAGTTTGTACCAAAAATTTAGGCTGGGATCCCTGATCTTGCAAAGTGACGTGCTGCAGCATTAGGGATTGGAGGGAGGAACTGGGTGCTCCTGGACAGCAACCAAGCTGTTGGGGATGGACGACACCAAGGTTTTCATGCCTTGGATGGCCAACAGCAAAACAGAAATACAATCCGTGCTTAGGCAGCTTGCAACTGCTTCAAGCGAGCCCGAAATCAGCAGCCCCGGTGCAAGCGATGGCTATTTCTGGGTTTGCAGGAAGGTTTTGCAGGAGGCCTTCCTCAGCAGCTCCCAGAAGAGGTTCCCATTGTTTGCTGTTTCCTGGATTACCGATGCGGCACCAGCTTTGGGCGATGGGCAGAGCTACATGGAGGCACCCACTTTTTTGGCAGAGGCAGAAAAATCAGCGCCCGGACTCCTCCTGCTGCACAAAGACCCAGCAGCACAGCACTACCCCTACCCGCCAGCTCCTCCATATATGCATGCAAGATGCTGAGCTTCCATCAAAATCTCCAAAATCTGCAGCAACTGAGTCATTGCCAGAGTCAGCCCCGGTATCTAACATCTATTACAGCTGCATGGGTGTCTTCACCAGGGCAAAAGGGGTCAAGAAACCTGACCCTGCATATGAACGCAGCCCAACAACCTCTGTTTGGCCAAAATGTCATCTCCCAGTGAACGACCACCAAAAGACAAACCCCAACCCTACATCTACTGGCTATTTGTTCCAATGTCTCCCAAGCACTTCAGTTTGCCTTCATTTCCAGTTGAAATTTATCTGGTTTAAGCTTGAATTTATCTGGCTTCAGCTTCCAGATAAATTCCAGTTTGAATTAAAGAGCTCCTTGATGTCCTGCGTTTTCTCAAGTGAAAGTACTCAGGACTCAGCATTCCAGACACCTTCCGCTCTTGTTTCTGGTAAGCCCAGCAGAAGCTAACTGTCCTGTCTCTAACAGGTTGTGGCTCTATGCCCATTAATCTTGAGCCCATGGCAACACTTCTGCTGGCTCTATGACTTCCAGCACCCGTGTGAATCGGGTCTTATTTGGCTTGGTGAAAAGCATGAATGGGGTGGAGAGACCATACCCCATCTCACACAGGGTGGTCTGCAGCAAAGTTAAAGCAGAAGAGCAAAAAATGAAGATATTTCAACCTCAAGTCTGAATTTGCACCAAGCGTATCGACCAAGAGCAGGCTGCTGCCAGTCCCAGCCTTCCTGCAACTGGATTAACTGGTCTGTGAGATGGTCCAACTCCCCACCACCCATCACACAAATCTTCTCTCCAACACTGCTGCGGATGCGAACGTCTGCACTGGCTCCCGCTGCAGCAGCTCGACTGAAGGTGAACTACAGCGTGTTTCTAGACGAGGGGATTTCAATTATTATTTGCAGTAATTAGCACCCGCACATCGACCCATTCACAATACTTTGTTTGGGTGAATTTACATCATTCTCTTCCTAAATCAGCCTCACTCAAAAGAACAACATTAAAGAAAACAAAGTGAGAACCTTGTTGGAAACCCTCTCTGTACCCCATCCAGAGCACATCAATACCCTCGCCGTTAAACCTGGCAGCCTTCTCCCTCCATGAGAGGCCAAATAGTAAGAATTTCAGCATGTGCCTTTTCGTTATTGCAGCTGACGCTAATTAAAAGAAAAAAATCTCGATGAGAAAGGTTATTGCAGACCTGCCAATTGCACAAGACGGAGATGCAAGCTGACATTGAAATGCCAGTGAACCTGAATCCTGTTCCTTGTCTCACCAGAATCGATGCAAAACCRTGGCTAACACAGGCAAGAAGACACCGGTGATGTTTCTAAGCACATGTACGGCCGGGAGGCTGCAGCATGGTGTGTAAACCCCACCAACCTCCCCCTGCTACATTCAAACGGGTTTGAATTTATGCCTGCGCTAGAGCTGACCTCAGCGCGGAGCGGGAGGACCTAATCCTATACATCTGAAGGCAATGGGAGCTGTGCCAAACAGCATCGTGCCTGCTGGATCCGGCACCCGCAGCTTCCTGGCACCTCCTGCATCTCCGCGCTGCAGCAGCCGGGAGAGGCCAGCTCTGCATCCCAGGGACCGCTTCTTCTCAGGTCCCCAAAACCACTCATCCCRGCGGATAACACGGGATTTGACAGARGAAAAGCCAAGAAAACCTCACAGCTGGCTTTTTGCTTTTGCTCACTCCCATGCAGGTCTAACAGCCCGACTTGGGGAGAAATTTGGGGAGTAGTGGTGAAGGTCTTTCCCTGTAACAAGCCTTGGCTAGGAGCTGGGAACAGCCAGAAGGTCTGCAAACAAGCCCTGGACACCAGGAGGGCTTGGGGACTGCTATTCATGGCAATCGGGGCTCTCCACTTTCCCTCCTGGAGCACCCACCCCAACAGCTATGAAACTCTAGGTCCAAGGTGGCTGCACGGCTCAGTGCTACCCCAGCATCTTTGGTCTATAATGAGATATAAAAAGGCAATCACTGAATTCCCCCTTTCCCTAGCCGGTCAGCTTCTGTGCAGTTTTAAGTGCAGATGACCTCTTTGAAGGACAGAAGGACCTTTTGTTCATCAGCACCCATAAGGAGAGGACAGACAGGCGGCAATGTGCACCCCGTATCACGCAAGGCACGTGCACGATCTCCCTTCTCCAGTGCCCACGACCCACCTTGCACCCCGGCTCCGTGACAGTACCAAGGAGCACCAGCACTCGACGGAAAATTTGCTGGTGATGCRCTGCAACCTATCGGTTCACATGGTGCTGGCTCTCCTCCGTGTTTCCAGCAGCTACATCACATTCTAAGAGGCTAAAAATACATTAAGTACTTTCCTAATGTTTCTTTTCTACCCGAGCGGTTGCTGCAGGGAAGCTCCGAGCAGGAGGGGAGGTGAACAGACCAGCGTGGATGCGGGGAAAAGATGCCATAAAAATGGAGCGATAGGTACAGCACGTCCCGGAAAAGGAGGTGGCTGGGGAAGTCCCTGCTGCAGGCAATACTAGTTCCTTGGAAAAACAAAGGCAAGAGCCATACAGTCACCAAAAGCAAAGTGTTTCTGATCATACTGCAGGACTCAGCACTGACAGGAGCACAGAGGACTTCACGAAGGAGCATCTTCTCCATCTTTAATTACTGAGAATAAGAAGCTCCATGTAAATTAACTATGCAATATCCCTTTGACTTGCTAAATGTGACAGTGTAAATTTAACCACTGAAAACAATTCTGCCCAAAAGACACAACCTTCTTGCAACTGCCCCCAGCACCCCTCGGCGTGCAACAGGCAAGTTCTTCAACACCCATTGCCAAGGCAGCATTGATGGGTTTGCGGGCACAGCTGGGTTGCAAGAAGCACGTTGGCCATCGTTGGCCTTATTTTCTGTGCTTTATAAAAGGTGTGTCCCTGCTGGGCAGTGCTCTGAACCAAATCACAGAATCATAGAATCATAGAATAGTTTGGGTTGGAAGGGACCTTTAAAGGCCATCCAGTCCAACCCCCCTGCAATGAGCAGGGACATCTTCAACTGGATCAGGTTGCTCAGAGCCCCGTCCAACCTGACCTTGAATGTTTCCAGGGATGGGGCATCCACCACCTCTCTGGGCAACCTCTGCCAGTGTCTCACCGCCCTCATCGTAAAAAACTTCTTCCTTATATCTAGTCTAAATATACCCTCTTAGTTTAAAACCATTCCCCCTTGTCCTATCACCACAGGCCCTACTAAAACATCTGTCCCCATCTTTCCTATAAGCCCCCTTTAAGTACTGACAGGCGGCAATAAGGTCTCCCCGGAGCCTTCTCTTCTCCAGGCTGAACAACCCCAACTCTCTCAGCCTTTCTTCCATCCCTCTGATCAGGCTACCCCTCAAAGGTAGCCTGACGTGGAGGTGAGGTGGATGTGGATGAGCAGGGAGCTGGCTGCTGCATCTTGAATGCACTTCACTTTTGAAAACCAGCCAATTTCTTGCAACTCTTCTTGGGAAGCCAGGCTAAGGAGCAGGCGACCATATGACATGCAGCTTCTGGGGAAAAAAACCAAACAAAAAACCCCCCAAAAAACCCTGTGGGGAATAAGACATGAACCCTACTCGACTCGTTGCCCTTTTAAAGGCAGCTCTCCTTGGGTGGCAAGTTCGGCTGTTTATTACTGGCAGCTCCCCTCTCCATCAAGCTCTCCAAAGCAACGGCAGCCCTGTCAAAGTGTCCATTCTGTTGCATCTGTCCCTTCCTTGTGGGGAAGAAATGACTGGAAAGGATGTCCCCAGGCTGAGCATCTCAACCTTGGACTGCGTTTCTTTATCTCACAGCAGGGACAGCGTTAGCAAGAGTTGGGAATTTCGGCACTGAAGCCAGCCTCAAAGACAACCCTCGATCAGATCTTTACATCCCATCACCCCAAACAGGCTGATGAAACCACCCCAGCAGACAGAGCAGCAGAACAGGGAGCTCAGCGCTCTCCATCCAAGTTGTAAACTCAAAAGGGAGCAAAATGCCCATTATTTTGGTCAGAAGCAGAACAGACTGGGAGATCCCTCAACAAAACATCCCTTAATTCATGCCTAGAGCCGCAAGGACAGACAAGCCCGGCTCTACTGTGCTGCAGAGCGAGTAGAAAGAAAAAAGATTTTCACATTTTTGACACTATTTTCCCCCTCTACCTCACGAGCTTGCCAGAGCTCCAGTTATTAGGAGGCTGTTTGTACAAACCCAGAAGCAATATATTTTTAGCACTGGAGAATCGCATGGCACGATCATTAAGCGTGCTTCTGCAGACAGCAACAAGAGCAGGGATTTTTCCTTCTCTAAATTGGCTGCAGCCACTATGGTTTTCAGCCCAAAGCAGACTTTCAGGAAATTCAGAAGGAGCGGGAGTCTTTTTCCATGACATATTTAATACCAAGCTGAAGTACACTCAATTTTCATACCGTCCATCTGATGGGAGGTTTTATGGATTTGTTTTCTAGGCTGTATCTGTTGCACACTTTTGCTACGGAGCGTGATACCATGTATTATCACAACACTCCCTAGCAACATGACTTTTAATTTAGTGCAGAGCTTTGCAATGTTGAGAGCATCTCACTGACTCAGAGCAAAGACGACACACTGGCAAACCTTATCAAAAGCCCCATAGGTGCCAAGGGAACCTATACTGCATGTACAACGGCACTTAAGCTCCTCAACGTGATGTGACTGGCACTGGCATGGAGAACACCTTGGGAAGGATGAATTTGCTTCACCGATTTCACAAGCCGTGGTCCAGCCAGCATGGTCTCATGGAGTGATGACTACATTGATGACAGCGGTGCCAACGGGTGAGAAGCAAGAGTGAAAACCAATCCCACAAGTTCCGTCCGAGCGCTCAGCGCTTGGACAGAAAAATGTGGGAAACGGTTCAGCATCAGAAATAAGAGCTCAGAGCCAGACGGGGCATCAGCAAGCATGATGTACCATCTCCTCGCTTCTCCCCCAAAGGCCAGGAGGAGGACAGACGCTTGGTAGACAAACCAACCAACCTCCTACGAAGCTGTCCTGAAGAGTGAAGCCAGCCTGACACTGGACAAGGACTCACAGCACTGGTTTCTCTTTACTTGCTGGAGTGCACAAGCTCCTGGGCATCAGGGGCATCATGCTCCCAAGCCTCAGATGGGGAGGATGGTCTTTTGAAAGTGCAGGAAAATAGTGCCTGGGTCCCACCTGACAACAGAGAACGTGCAAAACTGCAAAAGCACCATCAACGGTGTGGAGACCATCAGGTGAGGTGTTTCTCCACCTCTACCCACTGGTGCAGGAGAGCAGCAGAAGGCAGGAGGACCATCCATACCGAGTGGGTGGAAGAAAGCTATCACCGCAGAAATGACACCAAAATGCTGTCCTGGGGGGAGCTGCTGCTCTCAGGCCGTAACGGGAGGAGYGGAGGAGAATCCATCAGCCCTTGTGCATGCAACAAGGAGACAGAAATATCAAACAGCCGTGCCAGGTCTGATGGACAAAGATATCCCGACGAGATCCTGGGTCAAGTGGCTTTTGTTGGCTGCTGTGCAAAGTTAGCTGAGCTTAGCCAGTCTGCAGAAGCAGCTTGGCCCACGGCAACGGGATGGGTCAGCAAGGATTAAAAGTATAATTAAACAGGGGGCTGCAGATGGCTTCCAGAAGTCCCATCACTTCTTGGAGCTCGTGAGCTCAGCAACGGCAAAACACTGCTGGTTTTGTGGCTTCTGGGACGCAGGGGTACAGGTGGGAAATGAGTTCACTGCCTGCTTTCACTTATGCTGGGCTTATATGGCTCATATGCCTCCGCACGCCCTCAAATCCAGATTTTCAGTGGAATTTCCCAGGACGCAGGAAGCCAAAGAAATAAAACATGCRATTTCTGTATCTCTTCTTTGAGCCTAATCCATAAAAACGCCCAAATCTTCCTTGCTTTCAGTGAGGAGACTACAGGCAAAACCACAGGCACAGAGGAAATACTCCTCTGACTTCTTARTTTCAATTGCAAAAAGCCTTTTAGCAAAAGCTCAATTGAAATGCAGGTAAGTTTCTTCAAAGGCTAAAATAAAAATAACAAAACATTATCTGAATGTCATAACTGTGTTGCCTAACATGGATAAAGGATTTAGAAGGGGGAAAAATAATACTAAAAATAAGTTATGAAGGGTATGTAAGGTATTGATATACAGCACATGGTTTAAACTGTTAATCATTGAACAGATTCCAGTATAAAAATAAAGAGACTGAAGCTGCACATAATGGAGGAGTTGCTCTATTTATAAACTTCTCTGTGCAAAGGGCAGGCGAGGGCCAGGACGAGCAGGCAGTGGAGGCAGAGGGCCACTGCTTCGGAGCCTATATTTTGAGGGAAAATAAACTTTTTTTTTTTTTTTTTAAATTATTTTTTTAAGCGTTGTCAACAAAATCAAACCAAGTTGTCCAAGAGCCTGTGTGCCCCAGCCACGTGAGCAGCATTTACAGCTCCTGCATGTGACAGCTCTCCCAATTTAGCCAGTAACTGACTCCCTCTGACCTGTAATAACACCGCTCCCAAATTAGAGCCCTCAATTTGACTTGGCTTCGGTCCTTCCCTCCCAGCGACATAAAGCATCCTTTCCCCCCTCCCCGCCTCCCCAAACATTCATAATCCCGTCCTTTCGCACTGCCAACTCAAACTCACATTTAGCCTTTTCCTATTATTTTTTTTTTTTGGGGGGGGGGGGGAGTTGCGGAGGAACGGGGGGGTGCAGACCTAGCGAGGGGTAGGGAAAAAGCCCGGTGGAAAAACACCAAGAGACAAAAACAACAACAAAATCAGACAAAAATTCCAAGTTGGTGACATTCAGCTGGAAAAGCTCAATGACTCACATGCAAATAAAATCTGCCTAAATTCACTGCTGCATGACGCAGGCCACTGGCTTCAACATAAAAAGGCCAGGATGAAATCATCCACAATTAAATCGGAGCTTGGAAGGCTGCAAAAGCAGCCGCATCAGCGCAGTTCCCTCGGCTTAATAGGAAACACAAAGGAAGGAAGTTCAGCGGAGTGAGAACATCCCCCTTTTCCCCTCCTTTCCACCGACACCTCGCGCCATCAGTCATCCCCAACCGTCGGCACGGCTCCTCCGGCATCACACGTCGGCGCTCAGCTCCGGCAAGCTGCTCGCTAGCAGGCGGCTGCCAGCTTTTAATGGGCTTTCCTGGAATACTAGCTCAAAAGTAAAATAAAAATAAATGTGGCTACGTAGGAAGGCAAACCCCCGCCAGTCAGCGACTTCTTCCAGAGATTTCTGCCCTGTCCTTTGCAGAATGGTATGATATATTGTACAATTAACATTTACAAACCCTGGACCGAATCCAGTCCCTCCCCTAATCCCCCATATACGCGAGGAGGGGGAGAGGGATTTAAATCTTTGGTTTTAGGTTTTCTCTTGCATTGCAACAGTGCTTTTAAACGTTATGACTTTTCAGATACTGTCTGAAGCCACACCATGGAAATGCACTTGCAGTGACCCACGGCGCAGGGTGAAGGCGAGGAATGGGGTGCAAGGGGTTCCCCTTACCCCAGCACGTGCACCGGGCTCCACATCCCTACCCCTCCAACGCAACCGTTCGTGGGGTTGTGCCATGAACCAGGTCATCGGCCTCCTCCAGGCTAAAAATAACATCGGGAGGGGGAGAAGAAACTAAAAAAGGTCATTTTAACCTAGATCGGGCTGCTGATGGGATTCACAGCACGGTTCTACAAAAGGCTTTTGGTGCTCCAGCTGAGAAGGGAAAACAATCCTTTAAACAAGCGTCGGCCCCTCTGCACCCCAAAACGCTGTTCCGGGGAACAGCTGGCGAGCATCCGTCCGGGATGCAGGAGGACAGTGCCCCAAGCATCCGCAGCGGCTGCAACCAGTGGCTCATTGCACCTAATTTCAGCTAGGATCACGCACGGAGTCCACGGAAATTAGGTGACCGGCTGCACATTTATTGAGAAATCAGGTGCTTGAACCTTTACAGGGGGCTGGCGTGCCCGTCCCTGGGATTAACTGCGGTGCTGTGCTGCCGAAAGGTCCCAGCCCGAGCCGAAGGCTCCTCGGCACTCGCTCGCTCCGGCTTGCGGTGTCTGCAGAAGCAGGGTGTTAACAGGTCCATAAAAGGTAACTGGGAGACACGAGCCTCCTGCCAGCGAGCCTACAATTGCTCTGGAGGAATCTGCACCTCCCCGGGGGGAAAAAAAAAAAAAAAAAAGACGTCTGCAAACGGGGAAAGGTTGAAACCGCCTGGAGGAGGACATCTGACAGAGCCAGGGCCATCTGGTCACCCACCCTGTGCAGTGACGCTGCCCGCCCTTCGCCACCAGATGCTAATTCCTTTCATCCTGCCTGGCCCTCCGCTGGTGTAATTTTAGGTCTGTGAATAGGACCATCTGCCTTTGAGATGCTCGTTTATTTTTGGCTAAGCCCTCCCTTTCACCACTCCCTTCTTAAAGGAAGTCCAAATCGGGCACCGTTGGAAACGGTGTTTCTTGTCCGGTCCTCTAATCACCGAGCATTAACGAGCTATCTAGAGCATGCTCTGTAACGCTACCACTCCTAAAATTGGGGGGTGTCATTATCTTCAAAGCGTTTTGCAAACACTTTTTCGTTCCTCCCCGCGTTACCACCGCAAAGCAGTAATTATTCACTTCTCTCTGAATATGGTGGGCTTGGTCCAGCATCCTGGAGCTCGGCCAAGATGTGCTCAGCAAAATTTAACACGGCCAAAGTAAAGATAAAACAAACTGGTTCCTAACTTCGGATGCTAGGAACTGCTACCGTTGCTTCCTGTCCCACAGCAGACATGGAAATATTAAAAATAAAAATAAATGCTGGAACTGCACGGGCCAATAATGTAATTTCCACGTATTACGAGGAAACTCAATGCCTGGAGAAAAAGGTGAGGAGTTTTAAGGATAGTTTTGCTTTTATACACACCTAAGTGCTACGAATGAAAGTCACCATCACGATCTGCTGCTGCTCTTAGCAAAACGCTGCATAAAAATGCTGAAAAACCCCCTTGTGCCAGAGCTGCCTCCAGTCCTGCCCCTGCAGAAGGAGGAGACCAGGAGATGGAGGGAGAAGGTTGTGGGCAACATCGTGTCCATGGCTGCTGGCACTGGTGTTTCAAAACGCCGCATCTTGAACCTGAAGCAGTTGAATGCACCCCTCAACAATGCTTCTCCCTGGAGCAGAAAGGAGCTGGGAGGGGAGAACCTCCTTGGTGGCCCCAGGTTGGCTTCTTCAGGTGGGTCTGAGTGTGCRACAACACGCTCCTGGGTTGGGGTGACTGTATGGACCCCCCAGCCACAGCTGCACACAGACAAGCCCCGAGATCACAGCAAGGCCACGGGGGACTCCCACTGTGCCGGGGCTTCAGGCCACCCCTCGGGATGAATATCGGATCCTCCTCCACGTCCCAGCCAAAGGCGTCCAGCATCACTCAGGAGGACCGCACGTGGTGCGGGCTAACGGGCTGAATCTGTTCATCTGCCAGCCATGAAATAATTATTTTCCCTTCTTTGTTAAGATTTTCACAAGCGTCTGGGGTGGGTGGGAAGAGCACTTCTGCCCCCCAGGTAACTCTTTCCGTGACAAGTTGGCTTCTTGCACAAATCCTGGTTGCTCAAAGCTTGCACAGCTCTCCCAGGACTGTTTTTGAAAAAGATGAGAAAGGTTGAGGTTTGGTCTGACCCGGTTCTCAGCTCTCTTATGAACCTCAGAGGCTACAGGGGCATGGAGTCTATTGCTGGAAACCGGTGTTACGACAACAGAGAACATCTGTACGGGGGAGCCCCTCTTGCTGCATGCACCCCACACACTGAAAAGCAAGAGCTTGTTATGCTACCAAGCTCCTCACAGGAAAAATGTACCCAGGACTTCAAAAAAGAAGATTTCTGTGCAATGCTTGAGGTGTAAAAATCAAGCCCTGGCTTTGGCTGGCCACAACTCTCTGCCCTGCGGGAGCCTGGGGAAACACCTGGCTGCTCATGGCTTCAAACTCTCTGCAGCAAATAAAAGAAAAACCAATTTAATTGATCTGATCAGATCTCAGATTCGACAAGATTTCCTCCCTGGGTAAATACTGACATATTTTGCTTTGGCTTTAAAGTACGACGAACAGAAAACTATGATAGCTTGGCTGTGAAGCGAGGACGAGCAGATACGCCCTCCCCACTGCATGCTCTGGGTGCAGGAGCCCCAGGAAGAATTAGGCAATGCAGACATCCATCCCTTCCCCTTTCTGCTATTCACATCACCCAGTGCAAAGCACTTGACCAAAGCCAGCGATGAGTCACCCTAAGGAGAAGACTTTCTAATTTCACCCACTTTGATCTTGCCCTGAAGTGCCAACGTCAAAGAGGAGGGAGGGGAGAGCTGGGGGCTGAGTCAGGGAGGCTGGGAAAAAATCTGTGCGTCTATAACAGAGACATTCAAAGCAAAGTGAAATTCCTCTTTTTTTACAAACGGAAAAAAAAAAAAAAAAAGTGGACTGGAAGAGCTGACTCTCACCAGTTAACAGCTTGTACCAGAGCAGCAGTACCAGCGCTCGGCTGACTCCCTGTATCTTTGCCAGCTGTAACAAGCACTCACAAGGCAGAAACACCGGCTTAAAACGCACCTTTCACCGGGGAATTCACCGCGTTTCAGTGCTGCCCGCGGCTGGCACGTAAAGGCAGCCGGCTTGTCTTTCCTTTATAACCAGCTTCACATTTTGCTTCTTGTATACCCACGAAATGCTGCAGGACCTCAAAACAAAGAACGACATTGTTCCTTCAGAATAAAACTGCTGTTCGCCCAATTTTTATTTATATTTCACAAAAACATCCCAGGAGCTGCAAGGCTTCGTTTGGGGGGGGCTAAAACGATCTGGCGGCGCCGCAGTCACAGCTATTTCACCGGGAAGGTTTCCATGATGCTCTTTCCACCGTGAGCACAACATGACATGGGTCAACGTGGACATTTAACTTAAAGAACAAAGAAGAACGCCAGTCCT
Organism: Phoebastria nigripes; assembly: GCA_035582835.1. Taxonomy (NCBI): domain Eukaryota; kingdom Metazoa; phylum Chordata; class Aves; order Procellariiformes; family Diomedeidae; genus Phoebastria; species Phoebastria nigripes. The sequence goes on along the minus strand of JAYKAV010001445.1, from coordinate 2,920,477 downwards.
TGCAATTACACGTTCCTGCTGCTCGGCTGGTTGGTTTGGCCATGCACAGTGCTGAAGGCACTGGTTCCTCTCCCATAACTGCTGCTGCCCATGAAAGTTCCCAAAATTACGTTGAGGAGCCCAAAAAACTCGTACGGCCCCGTTTTGCCACTGTTTATATACTAATGGGTGTTGGGGACGTTTGGCAGCAGCTGATGTAGCTCCAACAGCTAATGGTGGTCCAAGCGTTGGTGTTATCAACGCTGACCACCAGCATTAGGGCAGACAGCAAAGGAGGAGAGAAAGTGAAGATCATCCTGAAACACCTAGGGAAATATCACAAGGCGCCGGCGGGACAACATTTTCTGTTCGATTGTAAAATCTCCATTTAACACTACGTTTTTGAGCCTTAAGACTGATGTAGAAAACCAACCGCTCTCCCAGCTCCGAGCAATGATGACTTCAACACTTCTTAGTGCCTGAAACCTGAAAAGCTTTTACCAGTTAATGCAAGTTTTCAGTCAAACCAAAGTCCTTCCTCCTCCTCCCCCTGCCTGGCTAAAATGTCCATTTTTAACTACCAAAAAACCACAAGAAGGATTTGAGATTTCATTTTCTTGACCAAATTCCATAATATTTGGGAAGAAATTTCCAACAAAATGGAAACCAGGTATTTTTGTGGAGGGAGAGGGAGGAACAAATTTTCCTGCAGAGGAAAATCCCCTTCCGTGCATCTTGTTGTTTTCCCCTGAAGAGCAGCAACAGATTGCAATAACCCACACGGAAAGATTCAACCTACACTACTCAGAAGTGATGAACACGAGAACCGACAGGATTTCTGGAAGCTGCTGACCCCTCTCTTACCCTCCAGGCTATTGATTACAGCTGATCAGCAACCGTGCTCCTCAAGCAGCTCCGAGCCAATCTACAGCGACACCGTGGTAAATGCACAGAAACCTAGTAAATTAGGAGAGCTACACAATGCTCTCTGGGATTTTGCAGTGGGTAAATCCTGCCTCACCACTCCTGGCAGTCACCGTAAGTTGTTCCTGCGATGCCTCAAGCCCTAATCGCATCCCTGCAAACAGCGTGCAGAAACGAGCGGAGAGAAAAGCGTAGTGCTGGATCCTCAGAAATGGTGCTAGAAGCTTTTCTTGGCTAGAAGGAAAGTTGGAAAAACACAGTAAGACGATGAGCAACCAAAAATACAGATGCAACTGGTGGGAGTAGTAGCTTATATGCTGCAGGGGACCATGGGGAAGGTCAAGGTCCCACAACCTGGTTCAAAGCTGCGCCAGGGGAGGTTTAGACTGGACATTAGGAAGCATTTCTTTACCGAGGGGGTGGTCAAACACTGGAACAGGCTTCCTAGAGAGGTGGTTGATGCCCCAAGCCTGTCAGTGTTTAAGAGGCATTTGGACAATGCCCTTAACAACATGCTTTAACTTTTGGTCAGCCCCGAATTGGTCAGGCAGTTGGACTAGATGATCATCGTAGGTCCCTTCCAACTGAAATATTCTATTCTATTCTATTCTGTTCCATTCCGTTCTATCCTCATGCAATCCCATGCAGCTGGGCTCTGCTGCAGGCAAGTCTACCCTGCAGAAGGACCTGATTGTCGAATACCTCCAGCAATTTGGACTCTGGCTGGAGAGGTGCAAACTGCACCCACCCAGCATGGAAGAGCCAGAGAAAGGCTTTATTGTGTTGTGATATGGCGATAGCATCGTCCTGCTCAGCACTATGTCTGCAATCTCCATCTCAGGGGGAGATCTGGTCTACATCCCGGTTCCCCATCGGAAGAGCGAAGCTACAGCACTTCCCAGCTCAAAGGGATTCCTACAACTGCTCAGGTCCTCCAGGTCTCCAACTCTCCTTGTGTGGTGTGAAGGGAAACTTCAGGATGGGGTTTATACAACTCCGAGTTATCATCTGGTGTCTCCTCCTGGTATTAGGAGGAGATGGTATTTCTTAGCTAACGAAAACCCAGTACAGTATTTCACGTAGAGGGCTGCTTTTGCAGTCAGTAGCCTTTCACTAAAGCTTGCTGACAGCACTCTTCCACCAGCTACCCCGGGGTCACTCCTTGAGGAGAAATGCCTTAAGTAGAGGGGAATTGGAGGCTGCAGCTCTCCCGCATGCTGGCAATCCCATAAAGAAAAGCACTCACACGAGTAATGCTTGCAAAGCCTCCGCTCCTCTTCTGGGCTATTTTACAAACAGCAACACAGCAAGAGACTTGTTAAAGGCAGAAAATTGGACACCAGGAACAAATTCCCTGACCTGCCACTTTCCACGGTCCCTTTGCTGCCGTGCAATATGCACATACGGTCACCGGACAACAAATTGCAGTTCTCAACGTGAAGCAGCTTGACAAGAAAAGCTGCAAAATAAATAGTGAGAAGTTTTATATGGAAACGCAGCAGGAGGGAATATTGTTCCTAGAGATGCTTCTCCATCAGATGCTGACAATCGGTTCAGAGCATGAAACCGCACAAGCTTCAGCAGGACCAGTTCGCAGCAGCACAGGGAGGAGACGGGGAAGGCAGCGACAAGCCCTGGTTTCCCAGCCCCACCAAATACTGCTGGGGGAAAACTGGAAAACAGTTTTTGGGGAGAGATGATAGATGCAATAAATTCTTAGCTTGATAAAGCAACCAATGCATGGCCACGCTCMGGTTTCAGACCTTATAATGGCCACCACTGTTTGCAGAAGAAAGTTATTTYGGGGTGAAACCTGATCGGCTCTCGGGGCAGCCGGCACAAAGGCCGAGAGAAGCGCCTCGCTGCTCTCCCTGGGATGCAGCTGCCAGGGACCTGCCTGAACTGCAGCACCGGCACTACCTGCTGCCCCTCTCCTACACCCTCCGTGTCGCACGGTGCCTGCCCATGTTGCTGACGCCAACCCAGACGGGATCAGGCTGCTGAACGCAAGATAGAATAGAATAGAATAGAACAGAACAGAACAGAACAGAGTAGAATAGAGTAGAGTAGAGTAGAGTAGAGTAGAATAGAATAGAATAGAATAGAATAGAATAGAATAGAATAGAATAGAATATTATTCATTTTATCCTGGGATCCCAGAAGACTTTCACCCCCTGCATGACCTCCTAACATCCTTTCCACTCTGCTGTGCTGAGAGTCCAGCACAAGCAGCGAGGACTCCTGCTTGCAGGAGTTGAGGTGGACAGACTGATCTCGCTGCTTCGTTAGCGCGCAGCGAAATACCTGCAAAAGCCGCGGAGCTGCAAGGCTGGAGCTCGCCAGCATCTCCTTCATCCTCAGCCCGGCCTTTCCTCTCTTTCAAGTACTTTGACATGAGTTTAAAGCTTCCTGCGCCTTTGAGTGGTGGCACAGGAGACGTGGCAGGACACCCTGTCAATGGAAGATGAGTAGTGAAGTCAGAGCTCTTCAACCCCTGCTGTCCTCCTCGACATCGAGGTTGCCATTTCCCACTGCTCCGTATCGCAATGATTTTCCGCTATACCAAATGAATGCAGAATTGGATTAAAAAACCATTCCCCCATCCTCAACCATCCCATTCACCGGTGCAAGTAACAGCCCAACAAGGYGGTGGAGAACCATCTCCCCGTGACTCAGATCTGCCCCCGGGTGGGTGATGTCCAGGAGGACCCGTGCATCGCCAGTTGCAGCGTCACCCACYGCTGGTGTCTCACAGGACTCTGCATTGCTGATGGGAACGGGAACCAGCCTCCCTGTTGGGTTAACGCGGGTGCCCATCAGCCAAAACTGCTCCTGTGGCAACTCACCCCTTCCAGCCGGGGASCTAAAACCGCCTGCCCGCCCGCTGGAGGAGAGGAACTGCAAATGTGGCAAGGGGATGTGGGAGGTTTGGGCTTTGAGAGAGGAAAATAACATTCAAATACTGGGGGAAAAAAAAAGCAACCCAACCTCTGAGAACGCTTCTACCATTTTCTTTTGTTTGAGGCATTTTCTGGGTAAACCCATGAAATCGGGAGGTACCCAACAGCCCCATCAGCTGCTGTGTCCTGTGCAAACCTTGCATTAAATGAGCTTTTTCTCTCCCCGCTCTTGGAAGGAAAAGTTGGTTTCTCCAGACTGGCTAAACAACTTCACCGCACTGAAATGCAACCCACTTCCAGCTCTCCCAGCGTGGGGGATTACTGGGTTACAGATACGTGGCCTTACCATACGAAACCAGTTTCCTGGATACTTGCACCACAGCCTCTAAATTCTGTTGTGGTCTGGACTGCACGGGCTGCTGGTTTTAATATTTTCGGATGCTGAAAGCAAGGCAAGCTCATTGCAAGTCCCAGCGATTTTCTTTAACCCTTTTTTTCTGAAGGCGCGTTTTCCATGATGCTACAGAAGAGACGCAAGCTGCGGTGTGGGAGGACACAAAGATGGCTCTGGGGCACAGCTGGGTCCTTCCATCRTCTGACCTCTCAGCACACCATTTCTAATGGACTGATGGGGTTGCTTGAAAATACAGTTGCTTCTAATCTCTATTCATGTAAAGACCAAGTGAAGTTACTTTTCATTATGTAAATACCTCTATTATGAATATAATTTATGGCTTGGCATTATTCAGTGAGATTAATGAACCATCCTTGCTTCTAAAGATAAAACATCTTTCCAAATACTTCCTATACACATATTGCTTGATCAGAGTTTCTGCATTATTCATCTGTAACATTAGGGCACTCTCGTAATAGCTTTCCCTTAGCAGGGCCCTCCACAGTGGGCTGCTCCAGGCCGGGACGAGGAGACCCAGACCCACCTTCTTCTCCTGAACAGGACAGTTTAAGTCCTCTGGGATTCTCCAGATGAATGGGGCTGGGACTTCTCTACACCATTTCTCCCCAAAAGTCTCCTAGCCTTTCACAGTGGGGGTTTATCTTCCAGCCTCCTCCTGAAGGATTTTTCTGGGCAAAACCATGAGGGAGGTCAAGCTGATGCTGATGCTGACAAACATGTCTGAAGGAGGCAATTCAGCTCTGCAACCCGGCCGTTTGCTGGGTTGCAACACCGCAGGTTGGCTCCTGGTCCTTTTCTGACTGTGGATCGATGCGATCCAGAAAACCCTGAGTGATTTGTACCTTCCAGTGCAAAACACCTCTCCACCTCACATAGTGAAGACCCACAATAGTTCTTGAGATCCAAGTGACATGGGTGCTGGGCTGTCCTTGGGAGCTCTCGGTCCTGCAGCACCTTCTTGGCTACAGTCTGACACCGAGGACTCTCCGGCTATCTTGCCGGGCAAGTTTCCCCAAACTTCTATGAGAAGCCAATGCTGCCGGCATAAGAAGTAGCATATGATCAGCCAATGCATGACTTTTTGAGTAAGGACATGTTTGTCATTTCTTCCTGGCTTATTTCATAAGCTTTGTGGCTACTGTTATGCCCTGGGCACCTTCACAGCACATGGGATGAGGCCTTAAAGGGAAAAAAAAAAGCAATGTGATTATAGCCAGCTACAGAGATCAAAGCTGTGGGCACCAACTCCCTTGAAACTTCAACACCAACAGGCAAGAAGACCTCACCCAAGAGCCAACAACAGGAAAGTCAACCTTGCTGCAGACTTGAAGCAGAGGCCCGATGCTGTACACTCCTGAAAAACGTTGCTCTTGTGATAGTGCTGTGCCTGATGAGCCCATGTGGGGAGACAGGACCCATCTGACAGACCACTAGTTTAGGAACGTCCAAGCCAAGCTCACCAGGTAGTCACTGTTACCCTTTCAGTGCAGAAYGCATGGTCCCCAACCTTGGTCACAGCCCTGCAGAGCACTGGAGATCTGGACCTGGGCAACGTTGTCTTGCATTGGCCAAAACCAGATTCTGGTGCAATGCTGGCTACACACGTCACACCGAGAGAAACCTGCCACCAACCTTGTTCCATCTCAGAGAATCRCATCTCCTGCATGTTCAGAGGTGAAGAAAACCCTCGGTGCCAGCAGAGGAATAGGCAGGGAAAAAGGCAGCAAATACCTCCATCACTGTATGAAATCACATAAATCCTCAGCAACCAGCATTCRGAAATTTGCTTTTGATCTCAGGTTATGCCTGTAGCGTCTCTTTGATGAAACCTGTCTTTCATAAACAAAATCTAGCCCAGGGGACAAAGAGGGTAATCAAACATCTCAGCTTGCTATTGAATTTCCCAAAATAAACAGCATGTTCACAGTATCAACCCAAACGTAGCTCATCCTCCCTAACTATCACCATCTCAGCCATTTGAATGCTGGTGTCCTCCAGCGAAGTGTGTCATGCCATCTTCGTCATCCTCACTGCATTCCTGTAGCAAACCAAAACCTTTGCTTYAGCCAAGACCCTCCCTTGCTAAGCGTGTTATCACACAGGATTAAAAGATAACTCCAGCCTCAAAAATGTACRCTTCATGGAAGAGCTCTTCATGACCCTGAGGAGCAGCACTGGAAAACATCACCTCTATCGACCAGCACCTACAGCAGCGAAAGTCACAGCTCCCACAGAATTATTTCCAGTTAAGACAGAGAAGTCCGACCGCCTCAGTCTCCCACGCACAGCCCCAGGTGTCCTGCAGAAACTACGGCTCCCAGAGACTTGCCCTCACCTTGTAATGAAAGGTTAGCTTCCAGAAACAAAAAGGACTCAGTGCAATGTGGTGGAAGGAGCATTAGTTTATGCATTAGGGAAAATTTGTTTGTAATAAGGGCACCAAAGCACTGGACCAAGGAGGTAGGACAATCTTCTTCATAGGAAGAGTTTAAGAGCACAGAAGACAAGTGTGTCCAAAACAGCACAACGCTACTAGTGCAGAAAGACAGACAGGTCATCTCGATGCTCTTTCCAGTGGTCTATATAGGAGTTACCTTCAGTAACTTTATATACTATATAAAGATAAAAACATTCCTTCAGAAAATTGAAAGTTAACCAGTTCAAGGGGCGGCTGCTCTGCTTGTTCTTCTTGAGGATCCTGCACACATCAACTGATGCTCCCCCTACAAGGCAAGGGAGGACTGTACATCTTCCCACGCAATCTTTTGCAAAGGTGAAGTTAAACTCCACTCCACACAGAGGTGCAGAGATCCTCCTCGGTGGAGCCGGACTGTCGGCTCCATATCATTCAACAGAAACAGGGTAATTTACACCTGCTGAGACAGTTTCTCACTTCTGGTAGTTGAAACCATGTAAGCCGGTCGGATGCTTACAATCAACAAGTTTCTCCACCTCCTTTGCGGTTCAGCAAAATTGTTTTAAAGATCCTTTGTCTAGAATGACTGCTACGTTTACTTAAAAGTAAATATGTAGGACAAAAAGGGCTTCTCCTGAGCTTCCTGAGGCACGCRGGTTTGATTAGAAGGTGTAGGGCTGGTGGGGAGGGGAGTCTTGCTGAACAGCTACAGTAGGTGATACGAGTGAACATCTGAAAGGCTGGAAAAATAGCTTTAGAAAGCATTAGCTCCCACACTTTCATGTAATCAGATACAATGCTAGCCAACAAAATCCTGGTTTTAATAGCCAATCCAAGTTTTACTTGGCTGGCAGACAAAACTTGCTTTCTGTTTTTTAACTCCAGCATAAGTCACTCTTGAGAAAGAGATTTTGCCCGCATCATATTTTAAACAAGTCAATAAAAATGTGATTTAGAGGAGTTAGTATTAAAAGGTTGGGGTGAGGTTTTTCCATTTCTTATTCCTGAGCAAATGTTATACCCCCATCTATCTGTCTGGCATGTACGAAGCCTGTCTAGAGCAGCTCCTCTGGAGTACGTGTGATCCCCCAGTGATTTATGAATGACTTTCCATCACTCTGAGTGGATATATTCTGGTTTATAGCTACCTTATTGACATGCTCTTTGTATCATGCTGCCCTTTCCATTAAGATCTTCATGTCTGCACAGGTAAGACAGCAGCTTGCAGGTAAGACTCTACATGGAGAAAAAAGGCTGTCCATCTGAGTGGATTTTATGTATTCAACAGGAAAAGAATCAGAGCTCCCATCGTTAGCATCCTTCAAAAGAAAGGATTCCAGGGCACAAGGAGAAAAAGGATACCCACAACTTGACAATTTTATTTTTATCAGATAAACAGTTTTCAGGCAGGCAGTTATCTGCAAATAGCTAGAATAAATATGCAAGACCACCATGATTAAAGGATGTTAAACAAAAAGGCTTGATATGTGCAGTCTCAACTAATATATATATAATATATGTACGTATTTGGACAATTGGGCAAGTTTCCCAATAAAAAATCATTCTAAACATCTGAAGACAGAGCACATTTGTATCGCAATGTATTCTTACAATACATTAGTACAGGATGCATTATTACAAATGGGATTTTTTTGTCTTCACAGGTCAATTAAAAAACCCAACAGGTTGCTAGGAGCCCTTTAAGGCTTTATTTTTAAATTTTTTTTTAACCAGCCATCCGTGATCAGGGAAAGGACCCCAAGACTGGCAGCCTGACAGGGAAGCCTGCATCCCTGTGACCGGCTGGGCAGGAGGCAAGGCAGCACATTAGATACAGCAAACACATGACCGCAGATCTAAAAATACGCTTGTGGTATCGCGGCAGACCAAGAATAGACGGGGAGGGGGAGGATGGATGAAGCCGTTGCAACAGGATTTTCTTTGTTTTATCTTTTTACACCTACCGAAGGCTGCAACTGCGAAAGACCAGCCCTGCGAGACGAATCTACATGCTTGGCTCTGTGCAACATCCATCCCTAGGGAATGACTAGGTGATGCCAGCAGCACCAGCAAGCTTTGCTGCTTCTCCCAGCTGCACCAGTACCTGGGAAACCAGCAGCAGGACAGGCTTCTTAGGCATCACTGCCTTGGGCTCATTTTGACACTTTTTGCAAGAAAAACGAGCGTGGTGGCTGTAGCTGGAAGGTTTCCTGCGACACCGCGCTCCCCACGGGGAGAGGAGCGTGCCTGCAAGAGGACGAGCAAGCGTCTTCCCCGGCTGAAGGGATCAAAAACCCTATTGAAAGCAAAGAGTTATTGATCTGCTTGTCACAGCAGAGGGAGGGAAAAAAGTACGACCTGTCTAGAACATGCACATTTGAGCGCAGAGCGTGAAGAAAGGTCCCGCCAGGCACTGCATAAAGGTAACTTCACAGGGAAGAAGCAAAGAGAGATCACAGTCACCGCCGGGTAACCTAAGGGCCTGCCACGAGGTTGTAACATTCYGTCTTCTCCCCAAAAAGGCATCGGTATTTTCAGAACATGCATTTTGAGACAAGGCTGGAGCCTAGGCAAGAAACGCAGCAGGTCTGGGGAAAGACGCCTCCCACGCCAGCTAAAAAAAATAAACCCACCAAAAAACCACACGACGAGACTATTCACAGATTCATGAGCCGGTCGATGTGAGGGCCAGGAAGGGCTGTACTGTGGTCATTTACTCCAATTTGCTGCATTAAGAGATTAAAGAGAATTTTACAGCTGGGGAGCCTTGTACCCTGGCCCGCAGCATCTACACCAGGTACCCTGTGGGAAGCTGACATTCCCAACTTGAACCCCAAGCAGAATCCACCCGAGCCCCTGGTAAGCAGCTGCAAAGGTTAATTACACGATGAGCTAAAAACCCAAACCCCATCTCCAGCCTGAATGTCTCCAGCATCCACTTCCAACCCTTCGTGTTTTTAAAACCGGCTACCCACCGCCGCTGAAACCGCCCGCGTCGGTATTTATACACGGATGGATCAATTCTTCGTGTCCTCCTGGATAAACTAAATAGACTGAGTTTCCTTAATCACTCCCCCGAACACAGACCGCCATAAATACTTCTCCCAGGTGCACTATCTGCTGACACAGGACTAATACAGAGACTTATCCCCCGGGCAGCGCATCTTTTATTCAATGCTTTATCCCTGGCCGAAAAGGCCCCGACCTCCCCCATCGTCGGTAAGGATGGCATTCAACAGCTTCCTTGAAGGAACCGCTGCTTAATATGCAAACCGGACAAATCAACTTTCTGTTCAAGTTCATCAGCATTTAAACGAGGGCAGGTCACTGCCGGCGCACAGCGGGGCTCTGACTCACCAGGTCTAAGGACAAGGGAAGGAATTACGATAAATGCACCCGTCGTATCGATCACAAACCCAGCAGGTCCATCACCGCGACACGCATCTGATTCCAGATCAGCATCTCCAGCAGCTGGTCCTCTCCTAGCCTGCAGCCAACACACCTTCCCAAAGCCTGGTTTTGCTGCAAGGGAATTTATTACGAGACTTGGAGGGAAGAGCTCTCCCATCCTTCCCTCCTCGAGGCGTGCAACCCCCGGGCAACCCTGGCACTCAGCATCCCAGGGGGGATGCGACCCACAGCACCGTGGGGTGCAGCGGCGTGGAGGAGCCTCACCTTTGCTTGGGGAGGAGCTCGCAAGGAGGAGAGGCAAAAACCTTGCTCCCACCTCCGCACCCACACGGCAAATTCAATTACGCTCTTCTCCTTCGGTGGAGGGTTTCGCATYGCCCCTCGCCACCTCTGTGAGCACCCCCAGATCTCCTCCCCATCCCGGTTTCCCCGCTTTTTCCTGCACAGTGGGTGATGGGAGCTGCACCCTTTGACTCCCAGCTGGGATTGAATGAAGAGGCTGGTTTGTAGCACAACCACGGGGCCAGGCACCAGCAAGGGATGGATGCAGCAACGTAATGGCTAGGGGCAAGTCCTGCCRGCAGCATCACTGCCCGAGGAAATTCGGGGATTAGGGAGAAGTCCAAAGCAGCAGCTACGACCAGGCTGTGCAGGGACTCGCGTTCTATCTGTGCTTCCAGGTGAAGAACCAAACGCCGCCATCGGCAGGCGAGCGAGGAGATGGGCATGAAACAGGGCTGGGCTCCTTATTTTCTCCCCCACCCACCCCTTCTTCTTCAAGGGCTGTAAAGTGCCTGAAAATAGAACATTTTGTGAAGGCAAAGGGAAAAAAAAAAAAAAAAGAACTAGGTCAATCAGCTAATAGGCGTGATTTAAGAGAAAAATCGCAGCATTCGTAATGGGGTAAAAACAGTGCTGATGCGTTGCCGAGAAAGAATATAATTAAGAGGCTTTTTAAAGCGGCGCTTCCCCACCCCGGCCGCAGAAATCACAGCTCACACTACCAGTATTGCTTCCACCTCATGGAGCAGGAATGCGCTGGCGTGCCGCAAGCTGGCCGAAGAATGCGGAGTTTCCGTGGGCCGGGAGAAGATCCCAAACGGCAGCGGTTCCCGGCATTCCTTCGTGGGTACATCACTGTTATCCAGTTATAAAGCACAGCAACGGAAATCAGGCTGGGGGGGGGGGGGCGATATCTGACATTTTAATTCTTTTGACATTTAACGCAGGGGTCTGGGAAAGCAGGTGTAGCCCAGCAGGTAAGTGAATGAAATAAAAATTAAAAAATTAATTGGATGGGCAATAGGGCATCTCTGATTCAAGGCTCTTTCCGCGGACGGCCCAGGAGGACCTACGACAAGTACTTATATAACGGACGCACCTTTCAATAGCGTTCATTCAAGAACGAGCTTCTTGGAAGAAAACTCTGCCCTAATTAGGTGCAGATGGCCCAATTCGAACAGGCAGGGGACACGGCTGGGGAACTGCCGAGCGGAGATCTCCGGCCCCATGTTATGCAAGGGGTCAGGCCGGCAAACCCCCTGCCACCCTTCGGACCACAAACACCAAACCCAAACTGATGCCTGAAAGAGGAAAGGGGACTTTCCTGGATTCTCCCGGGGCTGTACAATGACCCAGCGTAAGTCCTGGGCCCCTCAAAGTTTGCTGGAGCCAAAGGGCTGTGAGCTTGACTTGCATCCTTAGGTACCCCCACGGGTCCCGTAGCTCTGGAGACCGGGCAGATAGCTTGGATGAAGCCATCGCCCCGTGTCCAAGGACAGCATCAGGCTTGGGAAGCATCTCTGGTGACATCCCCACCCACTCCGATCTGCCAGAGAGGAGCAAAGTGGATGAGTCAGACCCAGAAAGTTCATTCCCTCAACTTCTGCTCCTTGCTATAATTATCCCTTGGGGTAATTAGATAAGCAGTCCTTCCTTTAATCTTGCCATAGCTAAATTGCATGTGGTACCATACACCTTGGGGGCTGGGGGCTGTCACCCAGAGCCAGTGAACTCCTTTCATCTTCACCCATCCCAGACACAAAGCCATTTGGGACCAAACGTAAATGCACGTAGGCTGGAGGTGATGGGGGGAGAGGGGGTCAGAGGAAAAGGTGGGGGGAACAAAAGGAGCGGCAGGGTAAGCTGCTCATCTTGAGAAGCTGCTCTCTGTACAGCACTAGGTTAAAGCCCAATTACCCCAGTTTGAGCTATTCCACCTCCCTTTAAATATCCTAGCAAGAAGCCGGCGCATCAGGCATGCCAAGCCCCAGCAGCAACCCGCTGGAAAATTTTGGCTGGTGCCTCCCCCTCCCTCCACACAAACCCTCGCTCTCCCTCTCTCGCAGGCACGCACAGGGAAAGGGAGGGAGAGAAGAGAGAAAACCACAAGCAAATGTTCTGGTGCAGCATTTCCCCTCATCAGACTTTCGTACTTGAGATTCGAATCGTGTTTAGGGAATTAAAAAAAAAAAAAGCCCTTCCCCTGTGCCGGAGGCAGCTCCAGCAGGACACGCTGCTCTCACTCGGGCAATACCCCGCCGGTGCAAACATAAACCCCTCTGCAAGAGCTTAAATGAATTGGAAAATAATTAAACATTACTGGCAAATTTAAATTTTTTTTTTTTTTTTTAGTGTGGAAAAAATAATCATGGTAGACGATATACATTGGGAAACCTCCAAGACTTTGACCTTTAAATTAGCAGCTAGGACAGTCAGACAAGTATGCCTGAGGATTGCATATACATGCAAAGGAGCTCCAGAGGTTTTCCCAAACCCTCCACAAACAAACCACACACCTCGTTTTAAAAAAAAAGAAGAGCAGCCCTGGTTTCTTCTCGGTTCGCATGTTAGGGGAGGCAGATGCTCAAGTCAGCATTACGCATGACATTACTCAACCCTACACCACACTCTGGGAGATTTTATTTCACGTGGACTCTCAGCTGAATAGGAGGAATGAGCCCTCTCCCCTAATTTTAAAAAGAAAAAACAAAAGGAAAACGAAGGGCTAGATTCCTAATTACTCTAAGGAGTCTTTACATTGCTCTGACGACGAAAAAGAGCACGGGGAAGTCTGCAGAAGAAATCCGTTCATCTTCTGAGGGTCCTCCGCTCAGCCAAAATGAGATGATTCAGCTTAAAAACAAAAATCCTTACATCAAAGCGACAAACAAATCCACTTTGTTGCAGAACGATGCAGGGGACTTAAACCTTAYCTCTGGAAAACTGGTACCAGAGGTTACAAACCTGATGTGAATGCTTCCATCCTGCCTCCCCCCTGGTAGCTGTAGCTGCACAATGTTTCCAGAGCTTTGGAAAAATAGTTTCAGGTTCTGCTGCCTCTATCTTGGCACCTAAACCAAGTTTCCATTAGTTAAAGGCTGAGGGATGATTTCACTTCAGAGCTGAAATGGGGAAACCAGCAAAGTGAGTAAGATGCAGCTAAACATACGCTTGTGTCTTTTCTTAAGCCTGCACTGAAAAACGTGGTTGTATCAGCTTTTTGGGGGGATCGCCTTACCCAATATGCATAGGGAGATGCTTTTAAACAGGATTTCTGAGCCGCGTGCCAGCGCATGCACCACCATCAGGGATCATCAGGGATGGTGTGGGACAGCCGGCGCGGAGGAGACACCCCGGGACGGTGCCCAGGAGGTGCCCCGGGATGGGCAGGGGTACAGGGAGGAAGGGATCCAGCCCAGGAAAACACCCCAGGATCCAACAGGGTCTCCCCAGGCAGCAAAGGTGCAGTAACGCAGCGGACGGGGAAGCTGATCTCCGACTCGCTGCCAACAAATGCCGAGGTTATTCACGTCCAAACAAATAATTCTTCTATAAATAACACAGCCGCTCTGACTTCCTGAGCGAAACCCATCTTTTCTGGAGCTCCAAGAGGTGGAAGGAAATGGCATCGACTTCAGGAGCTCATCGCAAGTGGCTGAACTCCACAACACCCGTACGAGGGGAACAGAGACCTGCTCCTCCGTGTGCTGCCCCGTCCCCCCCGGTGTGCACACAAGTGCCGGCTTGTGCACGTATGACACATGCAAGCTGCCGTGCATAGCCCTGAGCAGCTCAGGTCCTGCAAATGCAGCACAAGGACAAGAAAACTTGTTTTTCCCTCTTTCTTGACTTTTTCCTTCTTTTTATGCAACAATAACGAGCTTTGCAGTTCCAAGCCATGACGCGACAGCTCCTCATGTACATTAAAGATGCCCCTTTAAGACACCGCTTCTCTGACCGAGCAAGGCAAAGGCATCCTGGAGTCCATAAGCATCAAGATACATCCTCGGCAAGGATCCAGAACATGCTGCCAGCTTCCCTGAGCAGTGGGGACCCAACGGGGACCCAGGCCAGGCATGCAACGGAGGTGGGAAAGGTGCAGGTATTCCCCACGGAACGGTTCCCTTCCCCTGCACCCAGCACAGGCAAACCCCACAGGCTTGCAGGCTGCGCCCATTTAGCCTTTCTTCCTCCAACAAGGCCACCCTGGGGATGCCACAGCGGGGGACGGCTTGGCCCGAGCACAGGCGAGCGCTCCAGGGTCCGCTCGTCTTTGAAGCATCTTGCTCATCTTGCTGCTGGCCTGCCTGAATGAGCCACGAGCCTCCCCTCTCTCTGCAGGTACAAAAATAGCAGTGGTTCGGTGCACCTGAGCCCTGCCCCGAGGGAGCCGGTGAGGCCGTTCCCAAAACCACGCACTCCCTGACTCAGACCCATCTGTCTAGACGGAGGACATTCCTCGCCCCACCACCAGCCCGGCGGCTGGTACGAGCCGTGTCCTCACTTGTCAAGGGCAGGATCCACAGCGAAATCCCTCGGGGCAGCCAGAAGCAGCATCCCGACCTTCCCAGGAAAGTTAACGATGCCCCGAGAAGAAGTTTTGGCACCTGCATCCCCTGGACCACGGAGGGTGCGGCAGGGGAACGCTTGGGCATCTCCTCCAGCCCCGGGAGCTCTCTGCGGAGAGGCAGCGCCTGGCGAGACACCTTGGACATCAGGGTTAGCCAAAAGCCCGTCTAGACGCCCAAGAGGACCCTTGCTAGATGGAAATCAAGCCCCCAAGGGCAAAGGATGGATCCCGTACCACAGCGCAGCTGGAGGCATCACACAGCTCCTGGCACGCTCTCCGGGGAAGAGCAAGCCATCGCATCTCCAGACATCCAGTGCTTCAGAGAAAAACACGCAAGATCTTTGCTAAGAGGTCTGAACCATACCCTCTTCTCTCCAGCCAGAAGAAGAAAACCAGTACAGGTGATATTCCAGAGCAGAACAGCAGGATTGGGGGTTTTTTAATTCTGTTTTTAAGGAAAACTGGGCATCTAAGACACACAAGGACCTGAATGCTTCTCCCCCTTTGCGGCTATTCTGTAACTACAACTGCACACAGGTTCCTAAACCTTTGAACATTTGAGTCCCACTGACTTGCAACAGGTTGCAGACATGAAGTTATTTAAAGCACTTTTAAAATATTAATTGGCATTTGCCTTACAGAGGGGAAAAAAAAGGGAAGAGACAGACATAGGACACCCAGGGATCCAGACGATCCAATTTCGGGCACCTAATTAAAATTAAATTTCAATTAATTTCCAATTACTTTATTTTAAACTTATTTTGTATTTATACTTTCTTGTTAGTTGCCTAAAAATGAGTATGTCCCTTTGGTTGCTTTTCAATTAAATATCATCTCGACACTAAAATTAGTGCTTTTAGTTGCTAACTCGGAGGTTATTCAAAATCCCTACACATTTAATTCAAGGACTTAGAGAACTTGACAGACATTTCCCACCTCCCTTTTTCACTACGGTAGGAATGATGAATCATTATATTTACTACACGCTCATTCTTCTCAGCGACGTGTTAAACTTCACTCAAGTGGAAACTGAAGAGCAGAATGACAAGGTAGCCTCAGCACTGCAAAATACATCTGGAGAAAGCAAGGGGATCAAAGCTTATTTCGCTTGTTATTTCAGACTAGCTGCTTTTTTCTTTTTTCTTATTTTTTATTATTATTTTTTAAATTCTTTTCTGGTTGGTCTCAAGAGTTTAGAAGTAACAGACGTCACCTTAACTTGGGGGTCGAAGAGGAAAAGATCCTCAGCCTTGTCTCAGCCCCCGATGACTGTCTTTGCTTTGAAGGGACCAGCCACCGAACAGAACTGGGCAATTCAACAGAAAGGAAGAAAATTTAGCACTTCAGTAATCTCTTTACAGGTACTTTGCTCTCGACTCCTCACCCCCAACAGTTTGACTTTCTTTGACACCCTGGCAGCAAACAAGCAGTGCTTGAATATTTAATATGAAGCACAGCAACTCATCATGGTACGTTTTTATCTTAACGCAGACTGTCATCATTTGACATTTAATTTTCACTCTTTTCTTACAAAAAGTATGCTTTAAACAAACAGGGCTTTCTTAATTTTTATTTATCTGCCCTGTTCTGCATTCACATCTTGCACTTTGCCTGAATTCCCCAGCATTATACAAAGGCAGGGAGCTGCGGCGGGGAAGCCGACGGCTGATGCTGTGATAAATACCTGTAGGCTCTCTGCCATCACTAATGAGTGACAATATGTATAGAACTAGGGAAAAAAAAAAAGCTTCCCAAAAGTTGAAGTTAAGTGCTCATCACTGGAAGAATTCCCGCTCATTTTTGGAAGCATGTACGCCAGAAAGAAAAGAATCCAACAAAACCTGTGGGCGTCTGAAGCCACCTCATCTTTGAAAGACTGAAGATCTATTTTTCAATTGGCAAAAACATCCTTCTGCAGAAAGACAAATGGCAGACAGGCGCAATTCCGTGTTGCTCAGGAGTAAACCTGCACCGCGGATGCACGGCTGCTTGCAGGGAAACTAAAACAAGAGATGTGACAGCAGAGAGGGARCAACTCGTGGTGTGCACCAGAAGCACCACAAAAAGCTCTGCATCAGATTCCTTGCACTTTTCAATCTGGAATAATTTTAATTTTTTTTTCTGAAGGTATTACTGACACATCATGTATTTCTTCTTTGCCTCTTTTTTCCCCCCAAAAAACCCCTACAGAGCTCTGGTTTAAATCAGAGCTTCTTCTATTATGAACAAGGACTTCTTGGTCACTTTTCTTGAAGGTCTCTCCTCCCTTAGGATCTGACGTTCATCACTGCACTCACTGCCTGAACGTCAGCACTCTGGGCTCACGGTGATAGATGCAGTCGTAGAAAAAACTGAACGTCCATTAAACAAGGCAGTAAAGTGACTCTTCCATGCCAGTCCATTATATATTCTTCCCAGGCTAAGCTCTGTGCTGCTGCGCCAGGTTGGAGGCCCGGGCGACGTGACCGGCTCCCGATGGAGCCGAGCCAGCTTTGCAGGGAGCAGCGGGAGCCGTGGCCATGCCAGATCATCAGCAACTTAATTCGGGAGCACGCAGGAGTACTTGTGGCTGACGACTGAAAAGAAAACCTCCACGCTGAGCCCAAAACGGGCACACCGACCTCGGCGAGTGGTGCCGCAGACGGGGAGCGGGTGTCACCGCAGTCGACGCTCGGACGTCCTCGATGCCACGCGACGGTGTTGTGCCTGGTGGCTCTTTACGGACTGCAGATGCAACCAGGCTGAAGCGGAGCGGGATGAGCCAGGATCCCCGGCAAGCAGGGCACAGCCTTGCGTCAGCCCCGAGTGATGCTCAGGGGGCTGGGGAAAGGGAAAAGGCAAGCTGCCAGCTCCCAAACGCCCCGTGCTTGCTCCCCGGGGTGACAGCCCGCTGCGAGGACAGTGATGCCCACGCAGGGGGATCTGCGGTTCAGTTTGGCCAGGGGACCAGGACCCCGCTGCAGCCCTTCACGCTGCCTCCCCCAGATCCACTGCAATCYCCTCTGCAAAGCCACAGCAGGGACRAGTGCGAGCAGCTAATGAGGTCTCATTTAAAAAAATAAAGGAGCAAAGATGCATCATTCTGTTGGAGGTTTTTCTGTTTGTTTTTTATTTTTTATCTTCTGTGTTCACAGTTGAGTGACACTATCAGGTCGAAAATCACTTACATGCACTTTCAAATTGGATATATCTTCAGTACACGAAGCTGAGAGATTCCTGGCACCAGCATAAGCCACAAAGGACTGAAGTTGTCCATGCGGTGCAGCAAGTTTACCCTTTTCCTACTTCTTGCTCCCAAAGGCTTTTCAATGCCCAAGACACCTTGGGCATCGCACGACAGCCTGCAGCGACCAAAACCGAGCTCCTGGTCCCCCTCCGTTAGGGAATGACCAGCTCCCCCCATCAGCACAGAGCCACAGCAACCACTCCAATGTAAATGCACACAAAAGGGAAGAAAAACCAGCCACCTTGTCCAGCAAAAACGGGTTTAAAAAACCAATGGGATAGTCAAGAAGTTACTACTACCTTCAAATCATTAATGCACAGCCTAAGAAATAACATCAGCAAAACTGCAAAGCAAATGCAGTTTTTTGTCTTTAAACTGTGCAAGCAGTAGCTCTTAAAAATTCAGCTTTTCCCCAGTTTTGTTTTCATTTTGAAATCTGTCAGTTTGAATCATTTCTCTGGTCCAGGAAAGTGCTTTATGATCCTCCATCCCCCAAAATGACAGCTTTGCTCATAATGCCTTTAGAAAGCAAGAAAAATCTTTATGTTCTCTTACTCCATCCTCAAAGAGACTGGTTTGATTCCTGATGCTCCGGCATATTTCTGTCTTTTACCATACTTCAAGGCTATTTTCTCCCTGCCAAAATATGCAAGGAAGAGCAATACAAGCCCTGCAGCTTTGGGGGAAGGGCTAACCCTGCAGCTCTTATTATCTTTGGATGGGAAAAGGGAGAGAGACAGAGACACTGTTAATGCCTCAGATATTTCTAGATCCTACCGCTGTCCTACCAAGGAAGTCTGAAACATAAAATGCCATTGGAAACATCACATGGGGCATTTAAAAAARCCACCGTAAGAGTCTAATTGTGTTTATTATCAGCACCTAGAGTCTCTTGGACGTAGCCTGCTTGAAGATTATGCTGGTTATACAGCTCACGTGTTGCTCTTTACGAATTCAAACCAGCACCAAACCTTCGCCTGGAGGGTCACGTCCTCCTAAACGCGTCTTTGGTGTCAAACATTTTATGGACTTGAATGTTTCCTTCCCTTTGGGATGTGACACGATATCCACCTGCACATCAAGCCAGGGGAAGAGTGAGCCCGGGCGAGACTCGGGGTCTGCATTGCTCCCCTGYGGTTCACAATTTCGTGACCGAGCAGATAAAAGTTTGGCGTTAACTAGTTCACAGCTGCAYGATGCTTTGAAGATACAAAGCGCAGAGTCTGTGCACATCATTATTTTGTAGGATTAGCCCCATCTCCTCCCTGCTGCAGCCCTGACCAGCAAACGCAGAGGTTGCCAAGTGTAGTCTGCATCATCCCCAAACTGCTATGGTCATGATGATCCATCATCCCTAAATCTATGGACTGACACCATGGCTGCTCTTCTCTGAGGATACATTTAAAATGGGGGTTTATATTAATTGCTATGCTGAAAAGTCAGACAGAGAGCAAGTAAAGCTTCAAAGACTCATTTACTTCCCCCAGAACAAGAAACAAAGTCCTTAAGTCTGTTTTCCATTAGAAAAGAAGTAGCCCAAACAGCTTCCTATTGTTCTTCTGCTTATGGGGTCCGTTTCCCAAACTTACATCTCAGCCCAGTCGGTCTGGATGGAACCTAAGGAAATCCCCAGAAATGCTGGGTTTTTGGAAAATGAGAATTTATACCAGGAAAGCATCACTTTATAGGCCTTGCTACTGGGAGGATTTCCCATGCATCTGCTAGTCAGTCATCAATACGGCTGGCCACACGTCCCATCGGGATGTCCCCAGCCCAAATCCCCCGTCAGGCTGAGGACACGGCACCGTGCAGGTTGCAGGCTAAGGGATATAGCTAACCATATGGGTACGGCAGGAGTTTGGCGATGCACACACAGGCTACCTTTAACCTCCCCAATTTCAGCACCGAGGGTTCCGGCAGCATGGATTACAGAGCAGGTAAACGACCCCGGCTCGGTGCTTCTCACATACCTGGGGCATCCCCAGCTGTTAGCCCCGTACGCTACGGCCAAAGGAAAGCTCTTAGGCTTTCATCCACAGCTCCATAAAACAACGGGCATCTGTTCACCGACTCCAACGGGACACGAATCCAGACTTTACAGAGTTTATCCAAAGCAATTCTTTCCAACTTAGGAAAACCGAGGCTTGCCTGGCTGAAGGACAGGCCATGCTACTGCTGTGCACGTCGGTTGTCCTGCAAAAACCACCCTGAGCAGCAGGGCAGACTGCGAAAACACCGATTTTTTTTTTTTTTTTTTTTTTTTTTTTAATTTTGAGGGAGGCAGCAGCATCTCAGTGAGACAGTCTCACAGGAGGAGTCTGGCTCGGCTCCAAAGACCAAGCACGGGTCCAACAGGAACAGGACTTGCCGTGCCAGTGGTACGGGAAATCTCTCCTACCCCTTCACAGATGTTCCTCCAAACACTTCTGCTAATTGAATCGACACCTCCCTGTTCAGATGAACATATGGCTGTGTTTGTACCAGCACTACTTTTACTTTAATAGTTCCTACAAGGTGCTTTAAGGACAGGCTGGACCACTAAACTATCATTAGAGACCTTTTTATGAAAAAAAAATAGGCTTTAGGGTTTTTTTTTTTTTAACCCTGCAGAGCCTGACCATCACTGCAGGGTCCGGGTGCGAGCCTTGGAGCCGTGGTCCAGGTGCCTGACTCAAGGACACAAGCCATCCCCTGCTTCCACGGGCATCCAGCTGGAAAAGATCCAGAGAGCTCTAATTAACCAAACTGCTCGTTTACCTTTACAGAGCCACTTTTCCCATGGGCTCCACCGGAGATGAGGGAGGGATGCTGTGCCCCGCGGAGGGCAGATGGACGCAGAGCTCTCGGCTCACACAGGTGCTACTGTAAACCAGCCTCTCTCCTTCAATGGTTTTATGGCCGGGAGGACGAATGGGAGAGTTGGGAAAAGGTGGTAGGGAACACAAAAGCTCACCAAGACGAGAGCAGCTCCACCAACCCCCCCCCGCCACACTGGGAAGGGGTTTGCCAGGGTACGCACCAGGACCATCTCCTCCCGACGGATCGCTCCTCCCTTCCTCAGGGGCACCCAGGTCTCATTATACATAATCCCGGCTCCTCTCGAAATAAGGTTTTACCATACAAAAAAAACCCCAAAACAACAACAAAAAAAACCCCACATGCTAGCAGGATTAAACCAGAAAAAGGACCCTCCAGGTGAGAGGGGCCACGGGGAGCAGGGAGCCCATATAAGACTCTCCTCCAGGACGGCACGAGCCAGCTGCGGAGCCACGAAGAGTTTAACACGGCAGGAGCCATCGCTGATGCTAAAAAGCAGCCCCGTGCTGTTCCTCCTTCCAGCAGTGAGGTTTGCTCGGCCATGTCCCGCAGCTGGCGGGGCTGAAAGCTTGTGGGGCAAAGCCAGAAGGGGTGCAAAGGGGGCAGAAATGCCACCTTCTATCGCAACATGGTTGGCTTGCGGGGTTTCGCTAAGTTTTGAGAGAGAACATGGATAACGGGACACACGTGGGCCAGGGGGAAGGGGGCTATGGTTAAAAATAAAAAGCAAAAGGCAGGAGAGTGGGACCAAAAAAGAAACCCCCTCAGGAGTGATGCAGAGCTGGCTTTCAGTGCTCTGGACCTTGCGTTTTCTGGCCTTATTTATGAAACACAAATAATCCAGCCTTCTCCGTAAGCAGCCAGATCCRGTGGAATTACATGTCTGAATACTCTCGGTAAACAGATGGAAAGCTGTGGAAACATAGCTTAAGGCAACACGCATTAACAAGGGGGCCTTTATCGCTCAACCTGGCTCTTCCTGGCAGAAGAAAACCCRCTGGCCCCGGCTGAAATCCGTGCAACTGGTGTGTGCGATCGGCTGCAAGCCGGCCGGCCGCTCCGAGTGGAGATACCCCCGGCTGCATTTATTTATTTATTTGCCCCTCGTGATGCGGATGGGACCCACTGGAAAGAGGCAGGGAGGAGGGATGCTGCTACCCATCACCGTCCCTTCCCAGGGCGGGAGAAGGGATGGCGAGAGCCAAACACGTAGGAACCACCTTCACCCCCAGCGCTGAGCATCTGCTTTCATCTCCTGGTAAGAGCCCTACGCGCTGCTGACACGTACCACCGGCGAGGTGAGGCACAGGAGAGAGGATTTCCTGCCAGAGGAGCACATCGTCTGCTGGAGAGAGTGACGGGCAAGAGCTGACCCCATTTTGCAGAGTTGATGGAAAATGCCAAAATAAAATCCAGCTCACCCAAAAACCAGGAGCTCAGCTACGGGAATGACGGAGCACAATTCTCTGGCCAGACCAGAGGATCAGCATGCTCCCTTCTGGCTAGAGGATCTAAGGATCTGAAAGTATTTTCCAGACCAAAACCATAATTCTTTATTTCCAACGATCTTCTGTTAAGGAGAGCCCTATTCCTACAGGGGTAAACTCCCGTCTCTGCCAAGAAGCTGCACCAAGCCTTATGCAAGGAAACCTCAGTGCAAGGGCAGCAGGGGGGTCTGTGGAGCGACTTCACCTTTACCCACCATCTGCATGGCGATGAGGCAAAGTAATGCTTCTTGCATGCTGAATGAATGAACATTTTTTGGCCAAGATGCGCATGGCCACGTCCAGGCACACCCCACAGCAGAAACCCCCATCCCCATCTCTCCCCGCTTCACCCGCATGAAGGATTGCAAAGCTATTGCAGCCTCCTGCTTCCACAGTGTGCTCAAAATAAATTATTATACTTGGTTCAAATAAATTATTATACTCAGCTCAGACACCTCAGCTCTTATTTGTTTCTAGTGAGGAGTGTTCCAGGCTATTCTTGACCAAAAAAACCAACCAAACAAACAAAAAAAAAAAACCAACACAAAAAACCACCAGGAAATTCAGGTGGAGCCTTATTTATTTTTTCCTACCCAAAGAAACTTTCCTTTTATTTAAACCTTGCTGCCTGATGACAGGAGGGGAGTCAGGCCTCCTGACGAAGAGCTGCAATCCTCCGTGACCACCAGATAGGGAAAAATAAAGAGTCCTGCAAGTGCATGTCCTGAGCAGGGACCTGTAACGCATGATGAGGACGCGGGTACAGAAAGAAGGGAAAGACAAGGCTTCGCTTTGGAAGCTGGAGGTCRCAGAGAGTACCGTTGGGCTGATTATTCTTCCTACATTTACACTTTCAACAGTACAGGCGATTTTTAAAGCCACGCTGAAAGACATCAGCACATTTCTATGTGTATGTTAACAGACGCCATCCCAGTGCTATACAGCACCGTGCCCACACCCACACTTTGTGCTTACTGCAGCGTTTTCTATCCGAAGACCTCAGCGTGAATTAATTTAGCTTCCCAGCACCCTTGCCAGGTAGATTATCTTCCTCTTACAGAAAGAGGAGCGGACCAAGAAACAAACAGGGGCTAAAGATGAAGCCATCCCACCGGGATTGCCTTTAGCACGCACCTTTATATATTTTCAATTTTTTTTCCCCCCAAATCTGCAAAAAAGTGTGTTTCCAATAGCGAGCACACAAAAGGTCAAGCAGACCGATGGCTGCTGATASTCTGACTTCAACCCATGCCTGCAGAGGCAGGAGCTGCGTGCATGTGTGCTCTGCAAGTCCATGCCAACGTGACTTTTTCAAGCCAAAAAGAGTACATTTTATAGCCCAAACGTGATTACAGGACAACGACGTACATTGGGGACACGGACCTCAAGACCCCAACAAGAGCCACTCTCACCGCTGCTTCTCTTCCCCCAACATCAAAAGCTCCCCCCAAAACCCCTAATTCCTCATGACTTGACTTGGAAGCGGGAGCAGGGATGTTGCAGGTGTGGTGGAAATACAGAATTGGGCCGGGGAAGGTGGCAGATCCGGCAGGAAAAGGAGCAGGAGAAGCAGCTCCGGTCACTGCGAACACCCCGTCCCGCTCCTGCCCCACGGCGCAGCCGCTCGCAGCCTGCGCCTACGCGAGCCGGCTCCTAAATTTAAAACAGCCAGAGCGCAGCTTTGAAACAACAGCCAAGCCTCGGGGTTATGTGCGTGCCGGGGAAGGGAGGGAGGGAATACATCCCCACGCTTTCCTTCGGCTTATCTCATGGTCTTGGATGGGGGGAGCAGCTCTGGCACCCACCAGACAGTGCCTTCATCCAAACGTTTCCCGTTTCCCCGCCAAAAGCAGCACAGCAGCAGCTTTAAGAGGTCTGGATTAGGGGCATCGCTCTCACAGTCATCCCGTGGTGCATGGGAGGCAACAAGGGATCCTCCCTGGAGCCAAAGGGTCCCCTTGCTCCCACCCCGCAGCAAGCCCGGGTGGGCAGGCACCTCCTCATCCTAACACACGCGAATTCCCATCCGACCCCCGCACAGAGTGGATCATAGAATCGTTTAGGTTGGAAAAGACCTTTAAGATAATTTGAGTCCAATCGTAAACCTAGCACTGCCAAGTCYACCACTAAACCATGTCCCTAAGTGCCACATCTACACGTCATTTAAATACCTCCAGGGATGGAAGCTGGTATCCGACCATCCCCACTGGCTGCGCAAGGTCCACCCAGCTGATGCTCTCCTGGAGGGTCTCCAAAGGACACCGGCGGAGAGCCGGAGGGGACCCCCCCGCTGAGCGAGGGGAGGGAGGACAGCACAAAGCGAGGTTTGCGTGGGGATCCCTCGACTGCATGCCCCCTCTGCACCCCGCTGCCTCGGCGTGCCTTCATCCTGCTCCTCTCGGGATGCTGACGGGGAGCCTTCCCCGGGAATCAGCTCTCGCCTTGCGCATGGACCAATGCGCGCTAGAAAAAAGAAGCGTACAAAACGAGTGGTGCATGTAAACCCCCTGGAAAAAAAGAAAAATGAAGCAAAGCTTGCATGTTTTGAGCAAGGTTCAGATACGCCGTAGCACATCATCATCATCCTCAGTGACTCTGAGAGCCCCTGCAGCTTTTGCTTGGGTCAAAAGGCCCGCCATCCCTCTAAACTACCCAAGAAATCCCCTACAGCTATTATTTCAGACAGAAAATGCTTCCTCTATCATGGCAATAATAAAAACCGAGATATTTGTGTGGCTTCTGCTTTGACGGGAAAACGGCTGAAGCTGAGAAACATGCGGCCACAACAAATTCCGTGCGAGCCCTTCTCACGCTTCGCTGCCTGGCTCCGGCGCTAGGGACAATACACTTTTCTTCATCCCTAAGTATGATTTCCTCTTCTTTTTTATCCTCTTTACCACACATCACCAGCCAAAGGGACATCTGAGAGGAAGGATGAACAGCAACTGGGAAAAAGCTGATTTTTCAAAAACAATTTCAATATGCCACTGCCCCGTTCACCTTCTATTTGATATATAATAGGAAGCTGAAATCCTTTGGAGAGAGGGAGGAGTACCGCAGCAGCCCCAGCTCCAGACCCAACCGTCCAGCCTCACCCCACAACCCTGAAGGTTTTTTCCTACAATCACAAACCCTTTTTGCTCAGGAGCGGGGATGCACGGCCCATGCCACCACAGTCCCCTTTCCCCTAAACACACCCCTACTGCAATTTTAGCATTTCAACCCTGCCAAAAGCACCTAATGCCAGAGAGGAGAGGGGCTGCAGCATCCCTGCTCCCTCCCCARCAGCTACGGGCTCTCCCTGGGATGCAGGACATGACGAGCCACTTGCCCTCGAGTCCCTGCGCAGGGAGGGAAGGAAAACTTATATTCACAGAATCTCCAGCTAAAACAAGCAGAAAGATGTAGGGCAGAAGAAGGAAGCTTGTGCCCAGTCTCGGTGCACGAGGACCACCGCACACGCCAAGGAGATGATTTAGGACCCCCACGCAGGCAGYGCTGGCAAGCCGGCCGGCCTCAGGAGAGCCCGGCGAGAAGCAGCAGGGGTACAAAAGGAGGGAAAACCACTGCATACATTCCCCAGTTTTACAAGCTTTTTCCAACTGTTAAAAAAACCCAAATCCCCAGCAATGAAAAACCCTTAGCAAATTTAGCAAAACACGTCAACAATTTTTGTGTTACAGCCCAGGCACACGTGCTCTTCTCACTAAAAGGATGCATTTTTAGAAACCTTCTTTTGCAAAAACTGTTGGTGCTGGTGGGCCTTTTGTTTTCCTTTCTAGTGCTAAGTACTCACAAGCATCCTGGAAACTTAAAAAAAGAAGGCCATTTTTAGACTTACGTGCACAGAGAGGACTAAGAGTGTATCACCATGTGTCTGAGCTAGATGTTAAATTCTCCAAAAACCATATSCTGAAGATCGCTAGAACAAAAGAGACTGCCATGATAAAGGGAAGCCTTATATTCAAGTACTGGTTAGTCGTGCAAGATTAGAAATTAGCTCGCTATCCAATTCTTATATAAAGGCTTTAAAAGGACAGGATTTCTCCTTAACATGAAAGCAATGAACTGATAGCTATTCATTATTGAATTACTCATTCAGATTTAAAAGCAGCAGAAGTACAAAGCTTGTCAAATTCTGCATCGTCGAGAAGAACTACAGGGGATGACAGAGGCAAGGGCTAGAGCATCACATCCAGGACTGCAAATATATCCCGTGGGTTTCACGCTTAAACCCCACTCCCACAGGGACCCGAGCTGCCCTGCTGAATTCAAGGTCAAAGATTTACTGGCCAATCAACACGGCATATCCCCAGGGCTTTAGAAGTTTAGTTATAGAAAAGATAGGCCGCTCATTAGAAGAAAGTAGAAGAAAGAAAGGAAGGTGTATGTTTGCATGCGGGATGAGACTCCAGCTCGGATAAGAGGTTGCTTGTGATCCAACCCTCTTGGAAGACAGGACAAAATATAAAAACCCTTAAGGAGCAGGCAGGCAATACAAAACACATTTAAATGGTTAACACCTGCGTGCACGCAAGATGTACCGGCACATGAGCAGAACCCCGAAGGATGCCACAAAACCCACCAGACACCCCCAAACCACCAAGGGTCTATGCAAGGCACCTACACGGCCAGTGGCATGCTATGTTTCGGTGCCCCCCCACGCAAATGTGTCAAGAAACAGAGTCACGTATGAAACTGCACGCATCAAAACCAGTGCTACCATCGGACACGAAGGAGGTGGATGGGCACCTCCGTGCCCAAGACCAGCGTGGTCAGGCGAGCCGTCCCCTGAAATAGCTCCTTCCCAGCCKCCTCCTCCTCCTCCCAAACCCAGCTTCGGTTTCAGCTGTAGTTGTTCCCTCCCGAATCGCCCCTCGTTAAATAGTCTCCCTTCCTCTTTCCTGAGGGAGGATTCTCCCCGCGGGATGACAGCAGGCTGTACGACCAGGAGAAAGCTAAAATAGACTTTCACTAAGATTAACATCCCACTAGCAGCTGTATGACAGTGAAATGCAACCACCTGGAGGATTAATATATAGACAGATTAATATACAGACTGAAATTTATAAATAGACTGAATATTTAATTTCTGCAGTGTATTCCCCGGAAAGGAGGAAGGTGGGAGCACCCACAAAATACGGAATATACCACCCAGGCACAACAGCCGTGCACACCATAAAGCATTCCCCCTTCATCCGCAGCATCAACACTGGCTCCTATCGGTGAGAATATAGAGATAGGAAGGAGCTAACGATATTCTTGACGTTTACTACCCAACGGACAAAACTACAGCTAATAAAGCAAAGCAAATAAATCCAAGATGCATTTTTGGGGCAGAAAGCACTTGAAGCGGCAGGAAGGCAGGTGCTTCAATACCCTAAATGAGCGACGTCTGCACGTCTCCAAAGTCCTTCCAATGGTTTCGAGAGAGGTGGCTGTTGCAGTCTGGCCACAACAAGCAAGAGTTGCAGCTTAAGCACTAAGCAACATTGCAAAAACAGCTGTAAACACTCATGCCATCTGAACCTGGTAAGCAGGAAAGAAAACCGACCTGGATATCGGGGTTACCCTTGGCAAGACCAACCCTCCCTTCCCATCCACCAGAAGTAACAGTCACAGCTACTTGCTGCGGATGGGGAGTTATTTATTAAGCAGAGCTACGAGAATCAGTTTGTGCTCAAGTTGCAGTTTACCACTGAAAAAATCCATCTTAGGAAAACCAGAACACTTGTTGCAGAATCAGATAYAGTTATCTTCAAAAGTTGCGCTGTTATCTGGTTTCGACATACAGTTCCTCCATACGGTACGCTGTGGCAGGACGTGATAAATCATAAAGCCATCCTTAGCAACGTGAAGGCATCGCATCTATAAAATAGCCATCTTGTGTAAGAAAGCAAACACACAGCAGGAAAAGCAGTTGGTGATGGGGGGGGGGGGGGGGAAAAAAAAAAAAAAAAAAAAAAAAAAAAAGAAAAAAACCCAGTTCCTTGACAGGATTTATTTTTAAACGATGGTTGCTGAAGCCTGCTCGGGGAATTGGTATGGCAGGAGTAGCTCCCATGCAAGAGGATGAATGGTGACTCAGCAGGTAAAAGCTGTCAAAAACGTGTCCAAAATTGGAAGGATAAAAAAAAAAAAAATCAGAAGGGAAAACTATAAATACCTCAAGCAGTTTTGCTTTGTGCACTGGTTGGATGCTTGTCGCTGCAAAAGATGCTCTAAGAAGCAAGTGGGGGAACCCCATCCCCACCCCGAGCACCCGCGGGGGCTTCCTCCCCCAAAAGCAAGGGGAGCTTTGCCACCGATGTCGGCAGGACCCCCCGGCATCCTCGTGCCATTAGGAATCACTCTGGGCCCCTTGTCTGCCCCAAACGCAAGGCGTGAGGGGATCCCATCACCGCTGGATCTCAGCCTCGTGGCTAAGGAGAGCCCTGCACCCGCAAGGCGCATCCCTCGCCAGCCTTCACCCCACTTTGCACATCACGCTGGAGAGGACAGGAGCAAGACTTTTTAATGCACGTTCAGAAAAAATACCTCTTTTGCACGCACTTTTTTTTTTTTTAAAAAAAAGTCCAAAAGCCCAGCCAACATGAAAGGCTGGATAAACACTCCTCCTTCCCCCAACAGAAATTACAAAAATGCCTTTGAATTTGTTTTGGCAAGAAACAATGTTTTTTATGAAAGAGCTTCATTGAAAAGTCACAATTTGGAATGTACTCATCTATTCTACAGTTTTTTTAAAGTTTTAATTACCACCTTAACAGTATTTTGACATAGTTTATGGTTTGTTAGATTGCATTATGCGTTACAAATGCCAAACGCACCTTTTGGAAGCACCTTATTATTGTATTAATGCTAACTGTGGGGTTTGTGCTGCTGAGTCTTGTTTCGGCAATTGAAAAATAATAAATTAATACCATTTGGGAGAAAATGCTGCCATTTATAACACAGCAATTAAGAACAGATTTAATTTTAGATATTGCTGCATTCTTCAGCTTATTGAGTTATTCAGTACTGACACTATCAGTATATGCCCAGTTCTTAAAAACAGACCCAGGCCACCTTCTCACCCCTTAAATTAGTGACGACAGAGATGAAAAGTTAACGCTGCTTTCCTCTCTCCCAGGAGCTGCAACATACGGTCTTTGCTGCAAAAAAAGAGCACAAGCGTGGAGCACACACTGGGATTTCTACCACAACAGGCCACCTTCTATCAGCCAGAGGCACCTAAGGAGTTAACAAAAAAAACCCACCCCAAAACACCACCCTCAAGGGAGCAAGGCAGAGCTGACTGTATTTGCAAACCAGGGTGTGCAGACATTTTAAGGGAGATAAAAGCAGACCGAAGCATGGCTGGAGAGATGCCCACAGCCCCATCTCCCGCCCCGAGGCCGGGCGGTCATGCAGCAGGTCAGAGATGGAGAAAGGAAAATGCTTTTTATTTGGCTGTGGCTCTGCCAGCGGGAAGGTGATGCCCAGGGAGGTCTGGTGCTGCTGGCAGGGCTCCAGCTGGCACCGAGGGGGACGGGAGGTTGCTGTCTGCATCCCATTCAGAGAAGAGTCAGAGCGGTCCAGGGACCAGCACCTGCATCCCAGCAGTGATGGGGAAGCCCTGGGGCTCCCCGACAGCCCCCGCCGGGGGAAGGTCGGTGGAAAATGGGACATATCCTCACTGCATCCCCTTGGGCACGCGGCAGCAAACACTCACTGTGATCACCAGCAACCTCCGCATTGTGAAAATAGTCTCTCTGGAGAAGGAAAGGGAAGGTAAATAGGGGCAAGGGCACAGGAGCTCCCCTTTCTCCATCTGTGCTCATGGTGTCACCGGGCTCCCGGCCACCTCCGGCAGCAGGAGACTATGATGTACGGAAGAAAGGGACACACACGGGTTGTGGCAGCAGTCCAGACTTTGAAAGCAAAATTAACACATGCAGTAAGGGACAAGTTGTGAAACGGTTCTCTGATGATGGCAGTGGAGGACCCTGGGCATCACCTGAAACACTAAGGTGACACGGTGACAGTTATTTGCTGTTAACACCAGCCATCAGAGCAGCATCGTGGCTAGGACAGACAGGCTGTGGGATCCCCAAACATGACATGGCTAAACCAAGACACGCTTTGGCCACACACTGTAAGGCTTGCCACAGGAAAAGCGGGATGAGACTTTGGGCTCCTTGTTATACGGGAGGCCAGAATGGGTAGCACAACAAGAGCTACGTGAAAATAGCCAGGTTTGTTTTTTTTTTCTGACATCAAGATGATGAAGCTAACATTCACAATAACAAGTCTTAATGGTACAACAAAAAGATTTTCGCAGAATAGCGAAGCGATCGCCCCCAAAAGCCCAGCGCCCGGCTGGGACGGAGCTGCAGAGCTCACGCAGCAGCACCAGACCAACCCCCAGACCCTGGGGAAAAAAAGCTCTCGGCATCCTTGGGACCCTGCCACGGATAAACCCGGACAAACCAAGGGATGAGGACCCGAAAGACAGCGCCCTTAGAGGGGTTTGCCAGCCCCTGATGGATGCAGCAAGGGCACTTTCACCACATCTTGACCTCCTGCCACGAGTCCTCTCGGGCCAGAAGCATACGTGAAAGCAAGCAAAATTAAATTAAACCTTGGCTTTTATAGGGTTCCCCCTCCTCCTCATACCAAAAAGGAAAAAAAAAAAAAAAAAAAAAAATCCCCAAGCACATATTTTTATTTACCAAGATTCCAGCGGTCTCATTTCCTGCTACGTCCCTCTTGAAGGCAAGAGTATTGTTGCACTAATTGTAAGTCTATTGAGAAACAGGCTACCCTCTGCTTTCAAACTGGAATTAGTTACGCTCAGTCTGTCCCTGCATTATTTTGAAGCACTACAACATTAAAAGAAAATTAGAGCGACTTGTTAAATCCTTTAAAAGGTGAAGCAACCCTATTGCTCCAGGTTCACATACACACACACAAAAAAAAAAACAACGCCAAACAAACCAAAATCAAGCTCTTAAATCATGACTACTGCTTTAATGTGGTAGGATTTAGTCATATTTTAAATTCATTCATTTCTCGTTTACTTGAACAATCGCGCTAGCTTTAACGAGCTCTCCCTATGAAAACTGCAACTACAAAGGATCAGATTTGCTTATGTTACAGAGCTCCGCACACCTAGAAAGGAAATCCCAAAACATCGCATGTTTCTTAACAGCCAGATTACTAGTTTTTAATCCTCTCTGCCAGATGCATTTTTAATCTCTTTACGTATAATAAAGCAAATTAGTGTAATTGTATGGGTAAACAGAACCAAAATATGCACATCAGATTAAAAAAAAAAAAAAAAAAAAACAACCACCCTTGGTTATGTTTTGCAGAGCTGGCAAGTAATGGAGCTGGGGGCCGAATTTGGCTCTGCAGGCACTGGCAGAGGAAGAAGTTGCCGCATCGTGAGCGAGGAGCTTCATCACCCCTCGGCCACAGCTCACGGGCTCCCCTTTCTCCTCCGGGTCCCCTGCGAGGGACCACGCCGGGTCACGGATGGGCAATGCATCCTTGCACTCGCGGCAGAGCATGAACGGGTAAGAGCTCAGGCTACCGTGCAACTGCTGGTCCACAGCGAGTTCGTATTGTCCCTCGGTGCATGGGAACTACTCACYCCTCCAGATTTACACCGGTCTGACTATCTCAAGTCACCTCCTAACCCATTACGTGAGTTCTTTGCCATCCACCATCAGCAGATTTTATTGCCCTGGTAAATTGGACGCTGCCACCCTTACACCGCAAGCTGAAGCACGAAATTCATGATCCAACTTCCCTACCCACCAACCCGAAGAGCAAAATTCATCACAAACCACCGATCACCTCAGGAAAGCCCCCAGGTAAGGTGGGCACCTTCTTAACGCCGCCGTGAGCACGTACCCGGAGTCAAAACCCTGGGCTTTCACCAGCAGCAAAGGCAGCGTGGGAAGCAAAGCCCAAGCGTGCAGCTCGCAGCCGGTGGGACCTCAGGACCAGGTACGGCTGCAGCTCCCCATCCAGGGCTCGACATCTGCATGTCGTCCTCATTTCTACCGAGCCGGGACCGCCTAAGAGCGGTGTGCCCAGGGGAGGAAGGTGCACGTGCCAAGCTTTTGCAGCCAGGCAGGTTTGCAGTGAGGAGCTCTGTCTCTCCAGAGCCACCAGCTTTTGCCAGCAGCATCTATTTGTTAACTCAAGAACACCCTGATGTGCCTTCGTAGAAGAAGAGAGTCCGTATCGCAAAGCGTTTTCTCCAGATCAGGGAGATTGCTGCCAGATTCAGTGGCCCTAGCAGGATTAGGGAGGTTGTTCCCATTTTCCACCAGTGCCAGGGGGTCAAATTCAGCAGGATAAATTCAGAATAATTACATTCAAAACCCCAAGAAGTTCTTTTTTATCTGTTTCACTGGTGAGCAGGACTCACCCGCTGGAACTAAACCCAGCTAAAAGCATCACTGACTTCGGCAGGGTGGTTCATCAAGCAGCAGACTACATCYCTCTTCGTTCCCATCCTCGAGGTGGGACTTGCTCACGCTGCAATTCGGCGCGGGCGCAGTGGTCCAAGCCTGGCCGGTGCTGGGGGAGACCAAAAAGGAACCGGCACGTGAGCATCAGCTGTGCGCAGGGACAGCCCTGCTTTCCCACACAGGACAGGGACAAGAGCCCAGGAATGCAAGAAGTCACTCAGAAGTGCTGACTTGTCTCTTGGGAAAAGCTTTAGCAACTTTTTTTTTTTTTTTTTAAATGAAAAAAATAAGCAAACAGAAGTCACCCCAGAGAAGGCACATTCTGCGGAGATGTTTTCTGCAGGGGATGCAAATGGTGAAAGGGCTGGGCTACACCACACGTGGATATACAGCAATGTAACAGCTCTGCCAAGACTCACGCTGCAGGGTAAGAATAAATAAATGCATGGAGAAATAAATGTTAAAAGGGCCCTGCACACAGGTAAGCCAGGCACAAACATTTCGGAGCTCGAGGAGGGTTTCCTTCCCCACCTGCCGTATCCAAGTCATACGTGGGATGCTTGCTCTCGTACCGAATCCTCCTCCTTTTCAAGCACAAGAGCCTGTGCCCAGGAAAATGGATTATCCAGCAAGTGAGTATTCTGTATTAGTTCATTGGGGACATGGGCTGGGTGTGCCAGCCGCAACCCACCGCAGCCCTTGGGAGGGGAGGAACGGCCCGAGCAGCCCCACAGAGGAGCCTCCGCAGCAAGAAACATGCTCCGCGGCGGCTCTCGGCATCTTCCCTCCGAGGGAGGGTACAAAAATGGCCTGGGACAGGGACGGAGCCACCAGCTCCGGGCCACCGGCTGCAAGGGGACAGGCAAGGCTCCCTACAAGCTGCAAGCTCTCAAGCGCGTTGTGCACCCAAGAACCAGGCGCCGACCAAGAGACTGATTTCAGAGACGCGCAAACAGCATCAAATCCATGGTGGGAGTGAATCTGCCGAAATCAGGGGTGTTACACCAGCAAGGAGACGGATCTCAGGGGTCTGCAGGATGCCAGGGCAAGGCATAGGCAAGCCCAAAGCCTCAGCAGGGYTGGGTTGCAGCCTCGGCCGGGCTCCTCGTGCGGCAGGACCCCCGGGTATTACACACCGAGATTATCGACTGCTCAGGGTAGGGGAGAAAAAATGAACTATTTCTATTTTAAAAACAGAAAACAACTGAACATCAATGCTAACATCCAGTTTGGCTTTAGCAGGGATTTAAAGAACTCGGGCTTCTTCGTTCCTTAATCCTACACCGTGCTTCCCCACTACCAACCAGTATCGACTTCTAACAATGTAAAAGCATCTGCCCACATTTTTGCAATTATTTCAGACCCAGCAAAAAGCACCCTCCCCTTTCTGTAGGGTTAATCTAAAGAACAGTTGCCAAAATGCTGAGAACACAGTCGAACAATAGCTCCTCTGATGAAATTCCTCCACTCCATAGAGAAACCAGTATCCACCAGCTGCTGTGGCTTGTCCAGAGAGATCTCCGAGTGTTTACCCGCTCCCATTAAAAAAAAAAAAAAAAAAAGACAAACTGAAAGATTTGAGTGCAGCTTGCAAAAAATTAATGCAGAGCCTCGCAATCTAACCACAACACAAAAGTTTTATTAATGCAACATTTGCTTTGTGTGAAATATAAACCCAGGACATCAGTGGACGGAGGGCAACGCCGGCCACCTGTCCCGGGGATAGAGACTCGCTATACTTGTCAGTACAGAGACTGCTTTTAGCAGCTCCATCCCTTTAAATACTCATTCTCAGTGGAATCTCTGATCAGTCATTTATTAAAGCCGGGTAGCCGAGCTGGACAGCTGAATTACAGCAGCTATTATCCACGTATGCCTGAATACAAGCAGACACCTTTATTTATAAAGGCTCTCCGGCTGACCGAGATTTGACATCGGCTACAAAAAGCATTCAGCATCCAACTGACTGCTTCAGAATAATGTGATGAAAGGTTAGCGAGCGCAGTCCGAGAAGACACCTTTACACAGCACTAAGAGCTATCGTTAAAAGAATTCATGCTGCTGCGATGACTCTTAACCGAGCAGGTTTAAGTAACCGATTTCCTAAACAGACACGCTGAGTGGCACACCTTTACCTCTTCTGCTGGTATGTATTCAAATGCATTTTTTTTTTTCCTAGACCTAATTCTAAGACATTTAAGAGTAGTTTTTGTTTTATCAGGCCTATCCCCTCTCCTTTTAGACCTCCTGGGTCTCTGCGCTTTTCAAGCTGCTGCTTCTTGCTTGTTCACCTTTCGGCTTACCCCCGCCTGCGAGCCATCAGCGTGGACACACGCTGTCCACGAAACGTGGGAACCCACGACACGCAGGTAATGCGAGTGCAAAGGGATGGGGGAGGAAGAAGAAAAGCAGGTGGTAAGGAGGAAAAGAAAAAAAAAAAAAAAAAAAATCAATCGCTCACAGTTGGTTTTCTTTTGCTCCAATAACCTCAGTGGCAACCCCTGATAACAGAAGGTAACCAAGTCCATGGCAAAAGTGTGAATTCTGCTTTAAATTGACAGCATCCCCAGGAGCAGCACGTGCAAACACACCAAGCAGGGTTCAGCTGGGCGAAGGAGGGCTTTAAGTACGTGTATGTTCTCATCAGACTCCTAACTCTGTTAGAATAACCCAAAACAGGAGCTAGCACCTCTGTTGGGGCACGGAGATGGGACCCAGTTCCCGACGGGGCTCCAAGGGCTGCGCTGTGCCTCCTGGCACAGTAATGGTGAGGTAGAGCCTTCCTCGCCCAGCTGCTCATTTCTTAAGCATGGACCATTAAAAGCATCTTCCTTTGATTTCCAAAAGCTGTTCCAATCCTTCCCGCTCCCAGCACCTTCTCCCCTTGCACCCATCCCTCCCCACCAAACCCGCAGCACCGGACTCACCAGCACAACCCTCCAGCTAAAATTCCCTACAGATGATGAAAATTTGGGGGCTGACAGCAACAGGAGCAGCCAAGTGACCTCAAGCATCCTTCACAGCACCAATCTGAAGCTCCGGGGAGGTTTCCCAGGTCCCCTCGAGGGGCTGCGGATGGGATCCCCGCGGGGCCACCCTCGAGACCCCAGCACCAGCGTCAGGAAGGAGCTGTGCGCTGCCCGTGCGTTGCCGAGTACGTTGTTATGGTTACTGAAGGGTTTTTTTTCCCCTCCTCTTTTTTAAAAGAATTCTTATCAGTTTAACATAATACCGCAAGTCAATAACAATTCTTATCTTAAAAAGTCACTCAGGTGGTTATAACTCAACATTTCATCTACGTTCACATTATCTGAAGGGAAACAGCCTGGGGACTTTGTTTTTTTTGGTTTTTTGGGGTTTTTTTTGTTGGTTTTTTTTTTTTTTTTTAATAATCCACTTCTATGGAACTGTAAGATTTAAAAAAAAAAAAACACACCACCTACCCAGAACCAAGCTGACCCCATGGGCAATTTGAGCACACCGGGGAACAGACAGAAAAAAGGTAGAAAAATCACACTGATGTTTGCTGCATGAGAAACAAGGGGAATATCCCGACAGAAAAACTCTGAAAACTGGGGAAATGCATGAACGTAGACCACAGCTGCTGCAGAAACACTATGTTCTGCTTGCAAAAGTCAGATCAGCCAAGTTTCTCCACAACAAGAAGTTGTAGGTTTTTTCCTCCACATTTCTCTCCTGATTTTCTTCCTTCTTCACTTCCCATTGCAGATGAGGGACAGAGAGAAGGGACAATAATAAAAACCCGAGGACAAGAAGAACCGATCTGTGATGTTCAGGGKTTTTTCTTCTTTGAAAACACAGAAACAAGAAAAAAATGCAGTGGCATGRAAAGCGAGTTTTAAAATGTTTCAAGCTAAACCTGGTCAAACCCTGTTTTATCCACCCACTCAATTACTTCTTATAACAACAATTAAAACTCCAAACACAACACATGCCCATACCCCACCAGGCAACAGCGTAGGCAAGGAACAGGAGAACTAACTGGTTAAAAGTAAGGTAGGTTTGTGGTTTGTCTGAAATAAGTTTTANAAAAAAAAAAAAAAAAAAAAAAAAAAAAAAAAAAAAAAAGAAAAGAAAAAGAGAAATCTGGAACGAATTACTTGCGAGGATCAGTAACAGAAAAGAAGCTTTTTAAAGTGCCCTGTGCTTCCACTCCAGGGCTGCCTCGCTTGAGAGCAAAGAGCAGAGCAAAGCTGCTGAATCCTGCAGATGACACTCACAATATTAACGTTACTTTAAGTAAAATAACATCTTCGAGCATGATAGCTCAACACGCTGGGCCACGTCCAGCTCCTGCAAACGTCAGGGAAGGCTTGCAGGGATTGCGGCAGAAGCTGGCTCAGCCCTTGGTGCAACAGAGCCATCAGCACCATCCATCCGTATCTTCCGTAACGGAAAGTCCGACGTTCACAATACAAAATGACCATGAGTTTGTTCAAGCACGGTAGCATGCAGAGGAGAAAGTCTTTTTCTGCCCCATGAATTATTTTTATATGATACAAGAAAGTTTTTGCACTACAGCTCGAGCACTGCAAATGCCCAGAAATGGCTACGAAGGGCAGCAGTCAGAATTAATAGTACAAAACACATGGTTATCACCCCAGTTTCAACTCAGAGATCAGAAGTCCACAGACTTCATCGGTGAGCAAGCGGAGCCTTCGCTTACGCCAGACAGGAGCCCCGAGCCCGGGAAGCCTTAGACGAGGTGCTGCACCATACGCCCGTGCACATCTGCATTGACAAATCCTTCCCTCGCATCTGCTCGCGCCTTAGACAGATCCATTTGCCTCCTGCGTGGAAAGCCCACGCGCCTGCCTCACACAGCTAACTCCTGCCAGGTACAAAGCAAACTGGGTTTCTACCTCCAGAGCTGGTCCCCCCACCCCGACAGGGCTCGTTTTCTGCTCACTACCCAGAATCAGAGCAGACTGAAGTGCGTGGCCATCATGCGATAGGTGAGACCATCCCAAGCCCTCTGCTCTGGGAGAGGGAACCCAGCTTGCCATCCCCCTGCACCAGAAATGCAATTCCCTCTGCCCGTAAAACCCCTTCCAAAAAAAAAAAAAAAAAAGAAAAGCCAGCACCACGTTCTCCAACAGAGAAACAATCCCAACCTTGTTTTGATGAGATCCTGCCCCTCCACTTAACGCATCTGCTGCGGAAGAGGAAGCGACGCACAGGCGGAAAGTCGGGAACGGATCCGCTCGCTCCAACCTCAACGTTATTTGTAATTACTGGGGCCAAGATGGAAAGCCACAGGCTTGGCTGTTTGCCACTGCCAAACTCACGCTCAGCAGTGACCTCTGCAATATCTCTGGGTCTTCTTCTAGGACCAGAGCACCGCAAAAATAAACACCGCTTTTTAAGAGAAAAGGGGTGAGCATGCAAGCCCRTGCATCCCCTGCGTCAGGGCCTGCAGCCTCTTTTAGCATCTTTTAGATGCCTTAGCAGCTCTTGCGTAACCAAGAGTTAGCAAAAAAAGTAATGCTCTTGCGTATTCAGTGAAAACAGAAAGAGAAAATACAAGGGGCACGTGCCCACTCAGAGGTATATATGCACACACAGGCACACACGATTCACGTAAGGGTTCATCCCAGCTGCAACCCTTGGAGCCAAGCCCCGCTCCCGGGTTTCTGCAGACAGAAAGGGTTTCAAACACGATGCCTTGCGCTTTGCCATCAGCTCCTGCGCTCGCTTGGCGTCATGCAAGAAGGGGGGAGAAGAGCGGGGGCGATCAGGTGGGAACCCCAAAACACAGCCCCGCAGCCGCTGCGGTACACCAGCTTCTCCACCCTCTGATGAATCCAACCCCTGAGGAGCTGTCAGCTCTGACCCCTGGGGTTTGGGTGCAGTGGTTAGTGCGAGGGGTGCCCTTTCTCCAAACAGTTATTTGCAGTAACATTAGACACAAGCACAAAGCTGGAGAGCTAAAGCACTGACGAACGCATCTTAAAATAAAGCAAGCGTTCACATTAATTACTATTTCAGTTAYGCTGATTACAAACATAACTCCCAGCTTGGAAAAAAATTGCTTCCATGGGCCACAAATTAAATAAATAATAATGGTATTTTTTGGTGGAAGATGAGAAGAAGAAAGGCCAGGGCTTGTGAAATTGCAGGAAGATGGGAATTCGCACCGTGATCCACCCGGTCCACAGAAACCTTCACCAACTGCTTCAGGGAAACTTTGCAGGAAACCTCGGCTGACCAAAGCGTCAACTGTTTTAAAAGCAACCGGCCCAAATGCAAACGTGTAAAATATAAATGGCGAGATGGGCACACA
The DNA here is from genome assembly GCA_035582835.1 of Phoebastria nigripes. Lineage (NCBI taxonomy): Eukaryota > Metazoa > Chordata > Aves > Procellariiformes > Diomedeidae > Phoebastria > Phoebastria nigripes. The sequence goes on along the minus strand of JAYKAV010001445.1, from coordinate 2,881,283 downwards.
GCTTTGTGCAGATGCTGAGGTCTAACACGCCGAAGGACGTAACCACACAGACGATCATCCGCTGGCAACGGCCTGGGCTGTGAGCAGAGCGCTTTCCCCATTCATCCATTTAATCTCATTTGAAGATAAGTGTATTTGCAAACTAGATTATTTTAATTGATGGCTCTACAGTTGGTTCTTATTCAGCTCCTGATCTAAAGCTATCCTTGACCTCTCCCATCAATCCGTATCTTGACGGGCTGAAGACTGCCATACACCATCAGCGATGCCCCGTGCGGTTCCTCCCCTTCATGCACAGCCTCCCTGCACCCRCTGTTGTGGGGCAGAACTTAATCTCGACTACTTTTCCAAGCGCAAACATGAGATATCTGCACAGAAGGGTAGCGTTTGGACAGAAATCAAGGGACAAGAAGCTGGTCCAGGCAGAGAATTCCAGCTCAGGTCTGCAATAATGCATGAAATGCTTCTCTGCATCTTCTACATGCACTTCAACAGTGGGATTTTTCCCAACTGCAGTCATGGGGGAATGAACCCCAACATCAGGCCCCTCACCGAGGCGTGCTTTATATGAGAAAATGGTAAAAAGATGCTGCAAAGTATGGAAGAGTCTCTCTGGGGGAGAGCAGCCCGCCTGTGGGCAGTCCGGCTTGCACCGGCATGATGCTCAGGGCAGCAAGTCACACTGTGCTCATTAGTTAACTTTTTTCTCCCCTCACCCCATTTTAAGCATTGCTACCCAAAAAAAAAAAAAGTTTCCCCCGGCATGTTCTGCCACGCGGGAAGAGGCACACCCGCCACCCAAACGACCCAGCCCTCGTTAGCTCTGCCCCACGCCTCGCCGGGGAGCAAACCTCGCCATTGGTACTGTCGGTGCTTCGGGAGTGAGCCACAGGGAGCTTCTCCCTCCTTCTCCGACTGCAAGGGGCATCTCCCAGGAACGGCGACGGAAGGCGTTTTTAAGCAAATAGGAGAAAATATAGAAGAGTTAAGCGCAAGCCCAGAGGCGTCTCCTCTAGGTCCCATCAACAGGGCGAGGGGGAGAGCGCAGGGGAGCCTTCTTCACGCCACGCCGCAGACCTGCCTCCAGCCAGGGCTGGCACGAGCCAAACGCTGGCCTGCGGTGCTTCCCACAGCTACTCTGAAAAGCATCTTTGAAAATAAAAATCTTTGAATTGCAAGAGAACATTGGGCGTGTAGCCTTGCTCAAATCCCCTGGTTAACATTCCTCTGTACCTTTATTCCCCTCCCCGTGCTATTCTCCAAAAAACCCAGCACAGATAGCTTTTAGCCCTCAAGTTTGCAAACAAAACCTGGGCAAGATGCATGCCAGCAGCTCAAGCAACAGCATGTAAATTAAAAGAGGCCAGTGTCCAACGGCTCAGCAAATCTCTCCATTTAAGAGTCCCAGCTCATGATTTTTAATGAGCAGAGCCAGCAAGGCTGCTCACACCCCCCTCTGGGCAGAGACAAGTGAGCAGAGGGAGCACACGATGCCAACGTCCGGCATTGCACTTAAAACTTCCCATCGCTCCCACCGAGCACGGGGCTTAGCTCCTTGCCCCGTCTTCCTCCTGGGACACCTACTCAGCCCCTCCGGTCCCCGCCGCGGGACAGCCCAGCGATGCTCTCGCACAGCCCAAGGGCACTTAAACTAGAGCTCAGCATTGCAATGCAATGGTAAGCCAAAAAAACATTAAAAAAAAATTGAGAACCATTTTTACACTGGGCACTGGAATGGTTTTCCATCAGCGGGGGTCACTGGGGGCGAACTGCAAAATTCACGCAGCGGAGGGGTAGCAGCTTCCCGAGGAGCTGGAAGATTGCCTGCAGCCGGGGCGGCAGCAACAGTCGTAGGGCTGGAGCCACAGCAACCTAAGGATATAAGAGGCGAGGTCTGCAGGAACATGTAATACCTTTTAATAGACCAGCTGGTACAGCTGGGGAAAAAAAAAAGCACCCCACACATCCACAGAAGCCCTCCTTTGAGCTGGTGCACCTTCGTGCCTGGCCATTTTTTCCAGCTGCATCACTTGGTCTAATTAAAGACATTACCGCTCCCCACAACCCTTGTCTCTTCCTCTGGCCAGTCCTTCCCAGGACAAGAAATCTAGGTCATTTTGATGCTCTCATTGTGATACTTGACAGCCTGCCGAAATGAAATAAAGATTTTGGCCTTAACATATGAAGTAGTTAATGTCCTGTGCACAGGGCAAAGAGAGCTTGTTGTCCTTCAAAACCAACAGCTTAAAAGCTGTCACTCTGCTACCATCAGTGCAGATGGGTGTTTGGATGCCTGGAGGACCCACAGGAGCCTTCGGCCATCTCCATCGGCCAGCAGAGACTGCAGGAGCGAGGAAGCCACGGCAGCTCCAAAGCCAGGGCTGGTGGGATGGGATGTGGGATTACTCTGGAAGTCCCAAGAAGATCCCAGTCACCCCTCTGGCCGTCAGARAGGGGATGCCTGAGCAGGTGGGAGCAGAAGCACATCCTGCACTCAACGTCAAAAGCCTACGGACCAGCTTTTGTGGATACAGCAGCCCCTCTCCTCATCAGGTCTGTACCCTGCAGAGCGGCTATACCCGGCACCCCTTGGTGTCTCAGCCCCAGCTGGCGGGTGCAGGAGGAACACGGGTCCCGCTCCCACCATGGGGCACATTACGCTCCTGCCTGACCTTTACCGGCAGCTCGGAGGAGGTCGCCGYGTCCTGATAGCTCCGAGCAGCTGGGATCGAAGCCGCCCAGCGAGGCCAGGCTGGAAGGAAGGAAGGAAGTTATAGCAGGCTTTTAAATAGCGCTATGTAATACCTGAAACTTCTATTTCTGTGCACGGATAATATGGCTTCCATAGTCTTCTCCATGCACGGCAGGCCAAGCCATTCGCACTCAAACTGAATTAGCAGCAACCCACATTCTTCACCAGTTAAACCATTAAAGCTCTGTGAAGCTACTCATAGCCACCTTGTAGGACAACCACAAGCTGTACGCTTCACCTAATGAAGAAATGTATAGATTTCCTTCCGTGTTTGCTTCTCACTTCTATTTTACCTTTATTATCAAGCGATACCTTTAAATGCACTAAATCCATGGATTGCAGGTGGTCTCGCAGCCATCTGCGCAGCCCCTGCACCATGGGTAGCCACATCTCCGGCGTGCTCCAAGACACCAGTGTAGCCTTCTGCAAAGACGTCTCTCATCTGAGGTGGGCAATGTGGTTATATCCACCCCTCCATGCTTGAGGAGGTATCCAGAGAGCTACAGAAGCAGGAGGCTCCTCRGGCCTTTTTGAGGGTCATACATGGCTGTACACAGCAGAGCCACATCAGGTTTGCAGTCCTAACGAGGAGGGCTTGGCTGTCGTTATCAAAAATACCCTTACACTTGGAAAAAAGTAAGATAGAACTCCTTCAAAACAAATATATTTGCTTCTCCAGGTCAATTAACTAGTTAAAGAGGGTTATTTTTCTTCCTTGAGGTTTTCCCATCTCATCTGCCATACAGCAGACCTCTCATTTGGAGTCTACCAGGCAAGAAACAACCTGGACACCTTTGCTGAGAGGAGTTTTCCTCCATGCCTGGTCCACGCACCCGAAGGCTCGTGAGCCCAGCTCTGCCAGCCAGTGAGGATTTCATGCTCCAGTCTCCCTTTGGGCCCCCTCCTGATCTCAGTTGTCGGTGATGATATGGCCAAGGATGGTGCCCATCCACCAAGGAACACAGCAGGGCTGCCACCTCTTTCTAACGGCCGTGACTTAAGGGTAACGTTCAAATTTTCCCACCTCCCCAACAGGGTTGGGGCAAGCAACAGGTCCTGCGTGTACAAAACAACTCGCTTCTCACGAGGACCCATCGTTTAAGCGAATTCGGACACTTGCTCCAGCACATTAGACCAGCACGTTGCATTCAGACCAGCATTGCTTAACTCATGGTGACACCCCTTGCCAGGTGGAGGATTTCACCCATGCTTTGTTGAAGGTGACCACATCATGTCTTACAGCCAGCTCCTACGTCCCACTTAGGCTGTGCACCCCCGTCACGCCGCAGTCCCTTGCACACCACCGTTGCCACATCCCCAACATCAACAAGGATGCTGGTGGGGCACCTACAAGCAGGGAGCCATCATTTCCAAGTCAGCAAACACCAAGAAACCGTACCAGGAGCCACCTCAGCCCCAGCCTGGGAGGGAATTGAGCCCAAATTAGTTCAACAAACAACGGGATTCAAACAGTAGAGAGTAACGCAAGGTTAGATGATGATGCTGCTTTTCAGAAGAACTTGATGCGATYCCATTGCCAGGCAAACGACAAACGCCAGACTGCAAAACGGGTGCCGAATAGGAGCGATTTAAAAAAAATACAGGTGGTTTTATGAAGACAACAGCATTAACACCGGAGACTAAAAGCTATTTCCCAACAGTTCTTGGTTGCAAACCTCAGCTACCCTTCCCTCCACCGCAACAGGATTGCGCGGTTCGGAAAAGCGCACGTCCTGCTCTGCAGGATGCATGGATGTGTCCATCCTATGGGAAAGCCACATGGAGGAGTGTTTGGTGAGAAAGAGGAACTCAACGGACTCAGGTTTTGCTATCGGAGTTACAAACGCCCTGGAGGAACAGCTCATTTTTGGAAGAAACGTCAGGGAAAGTGCAGGCAGCTCCACCAACGCACTAAGGGACAGGCAGGAGGCTGGATGCCAAGCTTCGCTCGCAGGAGAAATCCTCGCGCCAAGCAAGGTCAATGGGATTACAGGGGCAAGCAGGGATTGCTCGCACGAGTAGAGATGGGAAGGGTCCAAGCCCTGGTTTCCACCTCGGCTTACAGCGAGCAAACACCACCACACAGACGGCCATACGTGACTTGGTATCTGGGAAGACTTCAAAACCCTGTTTTCCTTCGTAATTTGCCTTTTCTGCAGTCAGGAGGTAAATCACCCCTCTCTAATTACCTGACCAACCTAGGGGACATGGCTACCGCCAAAAACACAATTTGAATGAAAAATCGTGATGCCGATAAAAAAAATAAAATTAAAAATATATTGCTCACACCGACTTGCAGCGGGAATCGCAGCAAGCCTGTGCTAAGGCCGGCATGGGAGGCTGTACATTTATCCCGGAGCAGCCGAGTTTAGAGAGCGTGCTCCCTCCCTGTCCCCCCCCGGGGCCTCCCCACCCAAATGGATGGGGTTCGGCCCTTCAGCTGTTTATAAAAGCAGCAGTATTGCACCCAGACGCACTCGGCAGCATTCCTCCTTCTCATTCCTGCGAGCTATATAAGGGAACTGCCAATTCCAGCCTCGCTCCCCCCATTGCCAGCCCCGATCCCTTCGCTCCGGAGCAGCCCCGGGGCTTGGTTTCCTGCAGAAGGACTTAAATCCGTCCTCGGTCGAACACGGCTTTGCGCTGGACCTTGTCATCAAATGGCAGCACAGGCAGCTGCCAAATCCTGCCGGCTCGGTGCTCTAATAGGGAACAGCTGGAGAAGGACCCTGCATTCCTCCCGCCCCATCAACACTGGGGGCTCTGTTCGGGATCCGGCCGCCGTCAGCCTGCAAGATTTCCACCTATCGCAAAATGCAGCCGGCTGCTCCCCGGCACCGCTTTGACACGCACAGCCCGAAAAGCAAGAGCTCCTGGCCCCCACCCTGGGATTTTAAACAAAAGGGATGCTTTGCAACAGGGGGTTGGTTTTTTTTTTTCCTTTTCCTTTTTTTGTTGTTGTTTTTTTGGGGGGGTTTTTTTGGGGAGAGGTTGGGGAACAGCAGTATGCAACTTAAAGACAGATTTTTGCCTTCCCTGCTCATGCTCTGTATTTCAGAAACTCTGCTTAAAGCGACTTGCATCCCTGCGTATATCCGCAGCTACACGCTTAGGAACATACATGTTTGTAATGCATACACACCCATAAATAAATACGTTAACACACAGCGCAAATCTCACGTCGCTTATGCCATTTTCATACTGCTCTAACTCCATTTACTTCTGCAGAGTTGAGTAACTTGTAATGGTGTATAAATAAAACCAAAATATACTTTCGAAGCCATGCACATTTTCTGTAATGCATCCTGTACGTTCAGTAACATAAAACAGTCTACTCATATTTTCTTTGAGCTCTGCTGAAACACAAGGGGGTATTCAGAGCCTCAGGAAAAAATGTGTCCAAACAGGATCTGAATGATGAAATAGGAATTGCCACATTAAAAAAAAAAAAAAAAAAAAAAAAA